>JBBPCS010072329.1:0-16195 GCA_037974645.1 Hollardia meadi
GGAAGTTTAACAATTTTTTATTTTGCAGGATGTCTGGATTGTTCCAAATAGGTGTGAGTCTGCATGGGATAGGTGAACCATAGCCTGAACCATAACCATGTGTTTGCAATACCTTAACCTAACCATATAGTTTTGTTAGCTTAACTTAACCAAGTACTTGTGGTGCCTAAACCTAACTAAAGAGCGGACCAAAACAATAAAATATTTACTGAAAAAAAAGAGGAAAACAGAGTCACTTTAAGGTTTTAAACCCCAGTGTCCTAGGTGCAGATCCTGGACACAACCCACTTGACCACAAGGTCTTGTTGAACTCACAGGATTTGTGACTTTTTATAATACATGCTTTATAACAGACAAGGCTTTCTGACAGCCTGTAACAAGCTTAAGGCTTATATGCATATTTAAAGTGGATTCACTTGTTACTGTACACTTACTTACTACTATCAGGAATTAAAACTGGTACTAACCATGACTGGCAGACACACTGAATGTGTTTTAGACTGATGATCTACAATAATATTTATGTTCCCTGTGTTGGGCTCCCAGACTACTAATTTTGTCTGTGTGATGTGTCCGAATAACCCCAAAGTGATGCCACGATCTGTGAAGCCTGCCCATGCACGTTGGCCTGCAGCAATGCAACTTGGGTGTCAAAGAAATGCTCTATGAATCTTGAGCATACTGTATGTGGAAAAGAAATCAGCCCACTTAATGTTTCCTTGGGTATGATTGTTTCAAAGTAGCTAGCATATACAGTATATGTCAGGAGTTTTGACGCGATTGCCGGCGGTCAGTTCAACATGCTATCAGTAGGTGCGTTTCCATCAACCTATTTTTATGCACATTTTTGAAGTATCGCATTATAAAAAGTTGATGGAAACAGCAAAATACGAAAAAAAAAACTTCCTCTAATTCGAAAAAAAGTTTATACGCTCGCTTGAGGTGGTTTTTGCCTTTTGTGAAAAAGAGTTAATGCGCAAAATGCGAGATGGAAACAACTTTGCCGAATAAGTTCTGACATAGCGAACATTCAACTCACATGACTAACCAGCTGTTTCCGCTGTTGGAGTCGCTGCCGCTGCGTGCATCAGAATGGCATTTCTCTGTCTTCGTCTCCGGACAGCATCACACATTGCCAATACTAACGGAACTGAAAGTACTATGATAACTTGCTCAATTGAAAGTAACTCCTGCAGACCTCTCCATGTTTCCTCTCTCCATTGCCAAGCATACAACATGTCGTATGATGTCAAGGCAACTGTTGTTTTGTTTCCGGTTTTCAACCTCTACTTCTTCGACTGTTCTATTACAGCCATGTTACGGTAGGCCTACGTAGCCTATACCGCCATCTTCTGACAAAACTGGCCTAGTTTATTCGCTACAAACCAGTTGATGGAAACGCACGAAATTTGCATTTTCTTTTTTGCGAACATTCAAAAGTCCGCTTAAAATTTGCTTGACATTTAGATGGAAACACGGCTAGAAGCTAATATTGAGCCCAAAGTAATGAGGCAAGATTTTTATATGGCAGTTATCCTTGCATTAGCATACCAACAAGTGTCATTTCTCTTGTAGTAGAGAGAATCCATTTGGCTAAGTGTCTTCAATCTGAGATCTCTTGACATTTTCTTTATCCACAGCTCACACACTGATAACAGGTGATAGCAGGCTAGAAGGCTATCATTATGTTCTGGTCCAATCTTACTGTACCTGAGATTAGACACCGTCTCTGATAATGCCAGTCTCATTTCCCATACTCTGCTACGCCTAAAGTGGCCTCATATTACAAAGGAAATCACTGAACTAGGAGTAAGGCTTTAATAGTGGAGAAAAGATTCATGCCGACTTCCTCCCACCGGCCTGTACTACAAAGCAGGATTGGTGGTTGGTGAAGTAACCTCAGGGTTAATTCTGGGTTTTCAGTGTGATGAAGCTGGTTCACTTCTTACCAGGGGACATCGGCATGGAAACTTATGCTGCACACATAACCTGCTCCGGAGCAGGTTCCAGATGATGATGATGATGATGGTGATGTTGCAGATAAGAGAAACGCGTAGCCTATAAAAACACTGCCTAATGAATTCTAATTGATATGGCTAATATATATGGAAAATGTCACTATCATTCCCAGAATATCCCAGAGCTTGGTGGGAAGATCATGAGAAGTGTACTCCTGTGTTGGAGGGTCTCCTCCTGTCAGATTCATTTAGATTTGTTTCCTGTCAAAACCATTGTGATTTTGATTTGCTCCCAGATGTGTTTGACACTGCTAAGGTTGCAGTTAACAGAATAAGGCTAAAACAGTAACACATGCCCATAAGAATACATCTACGCAACACATATTATTTTAATGGAATACACAAGAATAATTACAGTCATGTCTACTCATGCCCTAATAAAGGGGCAGTGATATTAAGCTTTTAAAATGTATTCACAGTCAGTGATTCTTTTTTTTTTTTTTCATTTTTTGCCAGCTGTCCTTCCTGCATTTGGCAGCTGCAGCTGTGTTGCTTTTAGCCTGGATTATGTTTGACTTGTTCATATTTGTCTTATACTATGCTCTACTTTTGTGAAATATGCTGCCAGTAGACATTGATACATCGGGAAATCTTGGGTTGACTTGTCATTTTGATAACCACCTTTGTGTGGCTGCATAATGAGACTGCGATTGTTAGGGTTAGTGGAGCCAGATAACTGAAGAAAAAACATCCTGGGTATGTTGTTCTTGCTTGGGTAACTTGCTTCGTAGTACAAGCCTCTGAATTCAATGCATTCCTTATACAATATTGCAAGCTGAGTTGTGGATGAGGACAGGGTCCAGACTTAAAGGAGCCCAGAGGAGAGAGGCTGAGGCTGGCTGGGTGCGTGGAGCTGAGTTTAGGCAATGGAGACTGAGTGCAGGTGGCGTGGGAAAAATGGCGAGTGGCGGAGGCAGGTAATGGCTAGGACAAATCTGTAGTGAGTGGAGACGGACAAGGCAAGCAAAGACAACAGTTACTAGGACCATGAGGGGAAAAAAAATACTTGAGATCACCCACAGGTAAGGAGCTGTTGAGAGTTACTAGTACTTTTGCTAGCGATAAATGGAGGAGAAGCCTGGGCTCTTATACTGACAGTGATGAGTTGATTGGAAGAAGGTGCGGGGATGGGCCAGGTACAGGAGACAGGAAGCCATGCCCATGCCGAGACACTCACACTCAGAGACAAAAAAGGGGAGGGAGAAGATGCAGAAAAAGAAACAAAAAACACTGGGAGTCAAAGCAGGAGCATGACAGCATATTGCCTAATGGTAAATAAACAACTTACCATGAGTAGTTACAGCCATTATGATGTTCATGTTAGCAAGCATATTTATTAATTCAGCACCTGGTCATACATAAGGTAAATCAAAAGGAGTTTAGAACTAACAACTGTTTGACAACTTCAACAATACTTTACATCTATGGTTCAGTTTTTCACCCAGAGCAGGAATTTCAACAGTGGCCACGACGGCTGTTGCCCTTCTATCTGGCCTTGATGCCCTTCTGAAAATTGTGTGCCCATCGGCCACTGTGGTCTTGGTGCCCTTCTCTGCATCTCTGCCCTCTCTGATATTATGTCCCTCCTGTAAATGCATTGATGTGGTGCGACCATAGACTGTATTTGTAAGCCTAGTTATGCCATGATTTTAAGTGCACCTGGTCGGTGCGATGCCATTCAGTAGGCTACCACATCGGTTTCAATTATTTCGATACAGGCTCCGTCATTAACAAGCCGACCCCAGAGGACAGAGGAGACACAGGGAGAGACAAACAGAGAGAGGAGGGTGGGGCAAGCTGGTGCAGGTGTGTGTGTGTGTGTGTGCGCGTGTGTGTGACAAGACATCAAAACTTGTTTTAAAAGTTTAATTACTACCATTCTGAATTAAGCACATCATTTTTTTTAGTTGTAACACGTCATAATGGCACATTTTAGTGCCCTGACTGAGGCTTCAGTGATTGTACTGATGGTGTGTGATCATTACCTATTCTAAATATGAATACAAATAAATGTTCCATATTATAAATACTGTTTTTATTTCTCCAGAAGTGTTACAATGTTTCCAAAAAAGGCATTGATGCTTATAGAAATGGATATGTTTAATTAACTGATATCGAAACCATGTTTTTTCACTTATGGCCTTGATGCCCTGACATGTGACCTTTGGTCAAGTGGCTTTGTCCCTAAAATTACAAAATTCCAGGCCTGATTTTACCTCACAGAGTGTTTGATAGATTGGAACTTTCACATGTTTTAATGATCTTGGCCTTGATTGTAAGTATCCAGCATACATACCCAAATGCTCTTTCCACCCTTTAAGCCTGGTCCAGACTTGCTGATGCTGATCATAGAACAACCCTAAATCGACTTGTGAGCATCTAATCCACACTTTACCACTACTGAGATGCTAAATTGCACTGTGCCAATAGTTTCAGGATTTGGTGCAGTGTCACGAAACAATTATTTTACTTGCTTTAATAAGATGAAAATGATAAAATAAAGCGAAACTATCTCAATCTCTTTGAACATTCTCACAGGCATATTTTTTATAATGTCTGTTTTTTTTTCTTTCCCAATTCCACCTTGTTTCTGTGAAGATGCTTCTATTCTCCAACGTTATGAATGATGAATAAATTCTGTGGGTCAAAGATGCAGCTTGTTTCATTTGATCTTTGTGTCCTACTTTCACGTCTGTGACAATACCACCTGGAGTGACTTCAAGACAAGACACTTTCTCAAAGCTGTTAGATTAAGTTTTCATACCTCTCATCTGCTACTTATTGGTCAAAGCCAAAGCTATTACTTTGAAACTGATCAATACAAACAAGAAGTCTCATTTGCAGGAGTTTTTAAAGTATTAGTAATTGCAGATACTGGAGTCAGAAAGCTTATTTGATAACCTGGCTGGCTGATAAATTTGAAATATGAAATAATTTGTTGTAGAGGTACAACTCTTATGGCAGACCCTAGAAAATGGAAAATCGCCATCACAGACTGAATGTGACATTTAAAAAAGCATGACTCTTAGGCATCCAATTATCAATTAATTAACAAAAGGCTTCTGGTCTCCCACAGTATTTCACAGTATTTCCTGATGTGGGTTATTAAGTCTGTCACCTAATCAGCTCTGCCACACTGATCCCCGCATTATTAAACCAAATACAGGTTCCCCACCTTGGCTTTAGAGCAAACAGTCATTTAGAATCAGTTACCCTTAAGTTAGTTGCTCCCCTGGGGAATGAATGTTAACAGCCGGAGAGAAACAACACACCAAGTTCATAAAATTATGACTTGTACAAAAGTCTTTGCATCTGGAATGTGAAGCTATATAACTATTCCTGTTTCTTAATGTCTCTGGAAACACTGTGAGCCAGACGGACTTTAATGTAATAAAGTTTGCTAGAATGCGACCATTAGTGCAAAATATTCTTCATTACCTGTTCATGACCTCAACCTTTTATGTTCTTTAAAAAGGTTCCTCTATTTCGCCTTTCAGGACTCACAAAGACAGTAGGTTTTCTATGGACTACTCCATGTCCAGAGCCCTGTAGGGCAGGGCTCTGGACATGGAGTAGTCCCTTCCTGCATGGAGTAGACCCTTCCTGCACAGGCAGTACATGTTCCATAACAGTGCAGTGTCTAATTATTTGAAACTACATACTGGATGCCCTCATTTCCTTCTCTAAAAGCCGAAATTCAAACAAGGTATGGTATTTAAGCTGTGGTCACGCCACAAAGTGACATTTGCTCATCCATGCAACTTAGATGGGGCTGGAGGTTGGGTGACACAATGACTACTTGTAGGGCTAGCTGGACAATAGCAGCAGTCACAATAGCAGCTTCTGGCTATTTTTATTTTAACTGATCAGCCACTGTCATTTTGCCCAGTATTACATGCTGTTTAATAATAAGTTATTGAGAAGGTAATATAAATCTGACCTCTGATCAGTTGTTACCTTGCTAGCTTAACTTTGGTGTGGATGGGGTAATAAGTTCACACAGTTTATTCGAAAGAGGTATTTGTTAGGGGTTTAACGATTCTGAAACCAAGATCGAAGCCGTGATACAAACGCCCAAAGTTGTTTCCTTAGTGAATCTGTGAATTTAGAAAAAGGTAATTAAGCATCATCGTGTTCTTTTTATTCCAAAGTTTTCCCGTTTTCTTATTCAAAAATAATGGAACAATGTGCAAATACTTTAAACTAAAAAGATATGAGCTATGAGATATGAGAGAACCAAATCTCACAAGGTTCACTGAAAAATATTCTTCTTCAGTGATAATGAAAAAAGTGCCTTCAATAAGGTAAGTAAAAAAAGTAAAAGTAAAACATTGTTGTTCCTTTTTCCTTTCTTTAAAATTTCCCCAATTAAACGAAATGGAAAAACTGAAAGGTGTAATAAGTGGGTTGGGTATTAAGGGGTTTCAATGAAGATAAACATGGAAAAATAGGAAACTGGCAGGTGTCGGGTTATTGTAAGGCAAACAAAATTTCTTCCTCTTTTTTAAATAGTCTCTCAAAATAGGCTCCAGAATGCTCAAACCACCCATAAAAGCAGAAAGAACAAAAGACAGCAAAGAACAGGCCCTAAACTTACCAGAGTTTCTGGCTGACAATATCTGTTAAGTTTGAGGTACAATATCTGTGACATGACAAAGGATCAGAATGACCCAGGCATGCCATTCCCCACCTCGGGATAGCCTTCAAAAAGTATGGTAAAGTAAAAATATGTTTGTGTGAGACATGTTACCAATGCTGAGAGCTCTATCTAACTTAAATAAATAAACATTTCTATTCTGCCTCTAAGCTCAATACATCTCTGTCTTTAGCCCTCTTTTTGATTCAGTAGCATTTGTACGTTTCATTCAACACAGTCCTTTTTGAGCCACTCCTTCCTTGTAAGATAAGACTCATGTACTGTGTCACTTCATGCAATAGTCCCCAGTGTGAAACTGAAAAACAACAGCAGCAGCAACAAATTTTGCATAAAACTCGGTGAGAAGCGCCTTCGACCAGGTTCACCCAATGACAGTTTCCTCGTCTTTGTTGGAACGGCATTTTTATTTTTTATGTGGTAGTTTCCGTCATGTTCCACCTAAATCTGCATACCGCTAGCTGTGACTTTGTGGAGAGTCGTAATTTTACAGGCAGGCACGAATGATACTCACTGGATAACCTGCACTGACCCATGTGTGGGCAGTTTGACTGACATTAAGCACATCCCCGTGATAATAAATTCTTCAGAGTCTTGGATCAAAGTCAGATGTTAGAAAAGCATCTGTCCTGCAGGGGTTTGATGTCTGAAAACTAGAGCCAATCAAAATTTGGGACATTGTCTCAATATGTGGGATGTGGGACATACGCCGATCAGCCACAACATTAAAACCACTGACGGTTAAAGTGAATAACATTGATCATCTCGCTACAGTGCAATATTCTGCTGGGAAACCCGGATCCTGGCATTCATGTGGATGCTAATTGACACAAACCATCCGCCCAAACACCCTTGCAGACCAAGCACATACCCCCCATGGCACCACCAGCAGGACAATGGGTGCTTCCCATTCCACTTAAATTCCATCTACGTTTCCCTCACTTGCGTCTTTTCCAAGGCAAAGGAAACCAAACGAGGAGAGAGGAAACAAGGAAATATGTTTAAAGAGAAATGAGACGTCCTTGCCTTTGAAGTGTCACGTGAAGTAGAAATTATTTTTGTGGCTAAATGTTTCAGGTAAAATGTAAGCGATGTAACACATCAAACCCAATGCTCAGGAATGATCAGCCTCACATGTGACTGAATGGAAATTACTTTTTGAATCTTTTTTAATAAATGAAGAAAGTTGTTTGTGATAATCTAGACCCACTATAAAACTTGACATAAATTAATCTGTTAACTGTCATCACTCCGTAATGAAACTCCAGTGTTGTTGTGATGAATCCAATCTGTCCGATCAGCTGTTGCGTCCAAGCAATGGCTGATATGCATTAAGGGGGGGGCGTGTCGCTCGGTAAAAGACTTCAATGAAGGCTGCTCTTGTGTATCCTCGTTCATGGCTCCTCAGAGTTTGCTCCTCGATCCTCAGAGCAGAAATAAGAGCTTTGGGACGGCGTGCATGGTGGCAAATCAGAACGACTTCCGGTTCACGCGAAGATCGAGGAAATATCAAATAAGAGAAATGAGATGCACCTAATGTGTGCTGCCACGCCACAAAAACTGCTCAGGAACAGCCCGAGGAATGTGACAAAAAGCTTAAAGTCTTATAGTCTTGACCTGGCCTCAAAATTCCCCAGATCCAAATCTGATTGAGCATCCATGAGATGTGCTGATCCATGGATGCCATCAGGGAGTGCTGTTGCCATGAGGGGGTTCACTTTGTCTGAAACAATGTTTGGGAGGGTTTTATGGGTCAAAGAACATCCACATGAATACCAGGACCCAGGGTTTTCCACTAGAACATTGCACTGTAACCATGATGAATGTCATTCACTTCATCTGTCAGTGGTTTTAATGTTGTGCAGTCCCACATAAAGTGGGACACCTGACTCAGAGGGATATTGACATTCAGCTAAAATGAATAGCGGGAAGGGGGATGATAGGAAGTACCATTGACATGCACCGCAAACTGACTCAGCAGCAAAAAGGGAACCTCCAGGAAGAAACTTCAGAGAAAACGATGTGTTTGAGTCTGACAGATTGTAACACTGGTTAATTAGTCTGACCAGAACCAGGTTAGTCTGGGGGGATAGGTGTTCATGGTAACTTTGGTCACACTTATGTAAACCTCCTTTATGGAACCAAATTTCCTGAAAATTAGCCTGTGGTGTGGATTCTTACACTGTAACCTAATAATCGGCTCATTGTTTTGAACAATACACAATACAGCATTCAGCTGTATGCTATGGAACAACATCATTTGGCAACTTCTGCTCCTCCAACCTTGTGACTCTTCTTTGCATCTCTCTCTAATCTCCTGGAAGCAGTATAAAGAAGAGTGAGGGAAACGAGGAGACACAGCAGTGGTGTGATTCCCCCTTACAGTCAGGGAACATGTAGCGGCCACTTCTGCTTCCTGTTGGGTGGCCTGACAGAAAAAATTGTGAACACAGCCTTCTAACAAGCTCATCCCGCCACCGCTGTTTTTATTGAAAACATGGGGATAACAAATGCAGTCACTGTTGGAGAGGCTCATCCTAACTGGTTAACAATCCACAGACAAATGTTTTGCACATAGTCCCTCAAGATGCCAGCCATCCTTTGTTAGAGAACAAAAGTCCCTTTTTTTTGCAGTTTGAACACCAAAATGCTTATATCCATGAAACAAAATTAAAAACACTTTGAAAGCTAGATCATGTACAGTATCTTTGTTTTTAAATTTACAGTATGTCTTAATTTTGTTATGAAACTGCAGACAAAATGAGTTGTTTTGCTATCAAGTAGAAAATTTAAGCACTTAAATTTATCCTAGAAGAGTGGTTTCGAACCTCTGGACCAGACTGGTACCAGGCCACTTAACATTTGCTACTAGGCTACAAGAAAACAATATGATTCTGAAATAAAGCTTAATGATATTCAGAATATTGTAGACTGTTATAGGACATAATATTTTATGAGTTATACAAATCTTGATGGTGTCTAACATGCATCTGTCTTCATCATTTCCTGTCAAATCCACAATGGGATATTTATATTTTGGCACTAGTGATGTGACTCTAATGATGACAATGTTGCTAAGTTAGTGATCCGTTATGGTTTAATTGCCACAAATGTTCTTAGAGGCATTCATGATCCCCAGAGGAAGAATTCAATTTCATCACGTCCAAATTAGAATTTACCCAATATTTTCATTTATGATCAAATACCTGCAAAACTAATAACATTCCAGTCTCAGCTCTAGGCCTACTGTGTGCATGCTAACATCTGTTAAGTAGCAAATGTTAGCATGCTAAAATACGATGGTGAATGTGGTAACGTGCTAAACTTGAGCATGTAAACATCTTCATGGAGAGTATGTCAGCATACTGATGTCAGCATTTAGCTCAAAGCAGGGTAGGCAGTGGAGTGGGCACCCTAAGTAGAGTAGGGCCTAGGCTACAATGTCACTCAGCAGCTGAGGGGACTCTTAGGCCGCAATCACACAGAGACGGGTCGCTACAGGTGCAGCCGCTTCAAAAAGGTCTTGAAACAGCAGGTAACTGTGTGGTGTGCCTGCAGAGCGGGGCTCAAACCGGGCAATATTGGAAAAAGCAGTGTGACTCCCGCACCTTGCACTACAAAGTGGAGAATATTGTAGTGTTAATAGTGTTATGTATGTCTAAAAACCGCATTGCACAGCGAAAAGAAGGGTGCATGCCAGGCAAGTCATAAGGCACTCAGTATAGCGCATACCTCAGCACTCTTATTTAAACGTTAGCACCAACTGCAGCAACTCGTGAAACTCTGTTAGTACCTTACTGAATCCCTATTAACTTAGCTACACATTGGTGGTAGTCAGGAAAAGACTACCCCCCTATGAAAACACATTTAAATCCGCTAGATCTGGATTTTTGTTTGGATCTGCACTTAACTGTACATACTCATAGATACCAGCCCTCTAAATATGCCAGATAAAAAAAAAAAAATCAAGATCCATGCATTATTCCCTGGAAAATTAATGAAAATGTCGAAAAATGTCTCGCAATGTTAAAGATTCTAACAACGTGTTCTGTGTTCAGCTACCTTAGTCTTCTTAACTGAAGCAGGTCATTGTTGGGCCTCAGAAGCCTGATAGAGGCCTGTTGGGCCCCTACAGCCTGACAATCACAAGAAAGGCGCCAAAGCAAACAAAGGGAGTCCTAAATGGACTCTGTTTCTCGTCATGCTTTGCAAAAGTCACACTCAGGTGTGATATCCGCCAGAGCCAAAACCTTGGCTCTCATTGGCCGAGACCCGCCGCAATCCACGTAGTTCCCTGCCTCCTGGCTGTGACGTCACCGCGGATATAAACACCTGAGAGGCTCTGAAATCGACGCTTCCCGCTGTAACTCTGATTGCCATCGGAGGTATTTCCCGTAACGTTACGATCATCGACAAGGCCACATTGTCTCAACCTCGCTGGACGAGTTAAGAGATTTCCCTCTGTGTTCAACAAGAGCACGTAATTAGATCCACATCGAGGACGCTGTGCAACTCAGCTCCCTCACCTTTTCCTGCAGAAGTGAAGAAACTGACTTTTTCTTCAACAAAGTCGACTCCGCTGTTTTCTCTGCATCCCCGCCGAGGACGAGCCGCCGTCCACACGCTGGTAGTAATGGACCCATTGTCGTTCGAGTCGGACCCCAAACGACGGACAGAACACACCTTGCTTACCCGAACGCGAATCAAGTAAGAGGCTTAATGTCTGGGCAGAGTTAGGTCTATTTTCTTGTGTGTTTCTTTAAAAAAAAATTTATTTCATTATTCTAACGCGTCCTATTACTGAGACGGAACAGAGCACTTTTATTTTTTAAGGTGGACAGCATCCACATCTTTTGCCTATAAATGCCTAAAAGCAACAGTTTTCAGGGTGGACAGCATCCACCAGCAATGAAGCAGAGCACTCTTTTTTAGGTGGACAGCATCCACCAGCAACCCTGCGGCAAGAGCGAGGCAGTATACAGAAGTATACTGATCAATTGAGCTTCCGTTGGAGTCTGTGAGCCAGACTGCTGAGCAGCACGAAGTGGCTGCTTTTATACTATGCTGCACTAAAAGGGGGAAGTCCTGAGCTACGGACCCCAGGTGAGGGCTTCGTACTTCTTCGTATTACTTTGTCTCACTTCAGGGGAGGAAAACCCCTAAATGATCTGCAGCTGTGTTCAGCAAATGGGGAAGTACCTGCTCTAAAAAGTCCCTGCAGCTGTGAGACCGGAAACACCCTTTTCAAAGCACTCTTACATGTTTCAACATGTCTCAAAACGTATCTTCTATCAGTTAATACATTTTGACATAATTCAATAACACACTTGAATGATATAAATGATAAAATTAAAAAATGAAAGATCATAAAAATCATTTCATAATATGAAACATGAAAATCAAATGAAAATATTAAGCAACCCTTCTCTTCATCAAAATCCAACTTCTGACAGTTTAACATCCTCAAGGTATAAGCCCAGTAACACTGTATCTCAAGGAAATACATTTCGTGACTCAGAGATTGAAACCTTCAACACTTTTAAGCTTTCAAACTAACACATTAAAATATAAAAATTAAGATTAATGCAAACATTAAAATATAAAAATTAAAAGGTTAATGCAAGTTAACCTTATTTGTCAGACAATTTCTCATCGGCACTTATTCTTTGGAGGTTTTCTCCTTTTTGTTCTTTTGTTTTTGGTCTATTTGGTTCTGTTTTTCAAGCGGTGGCTTTGCCACCGTATTCCACTTTCTCCAAACATTCATAAAGACTGTCTTTCCAAAGGGGATTTAAATATGAAACAAATATAACAATTGCATAAACTCTCGTTCCTTCAACAAGGTTGAATGTAGCAGTGATGTCTGAAGCACACTCTGACGCCTCTGTTCCTCTACATAGAGGAAGAGTAACTGTGTGTGTATGTGTAAGCATGTAAAAGTCTGGATAGCAACGTTAAAAGTAACAGTATTTTGGCCTCCACCAATGCTGAAAATCACTCAACAACATAGACATGGCGCACAGTCGGACGTCAAACAAAGGAGATAAAGGTGCACACTCTGATGTTGCAAGACAAGTTTTCCCTGTCTACAAATCAACACTAAAACAGACAAAATACGTGTGGACAAGGCCTGAGGGTAACAATACACAATTATTACGACATGAAACAATATCACGGCAGTAACTTACAGCTGTTAGCACTGTTTAGTTTTGTGTAAATACAGTATTTTAGCTTTAGTTTCTGATAATATCTGTGAATGATCAGTGGAGATTTTTTGTTTAATGCTGCTCATGCTATAAAGTGCCTTACATTTGAAACTGTACAGAAAATAGTAAAAGTGAAATGGTTGTTATTAATGGAGAAACACGACAATGTTGTAGGTTTCATATCGTACCTGATGTTCTCCTGGCACTGCTGTCAATCCTTCTGAGGATGTCTCTTCTCGGGTGGTTGTTCGTAGCCCATCCACAAAGTTGGATGTAGGGTTTCCTGCGTTGGCTTTTAATCGACAAAATGAAAGGAGCACACATACAGCGTTTTGGCTGGTCTTTTCAAGTTTAGGTTTTTCAGCCACATACTTTCAGATTCCTCATCTGTAGGTACACGATGGAGACTGTACCTTTGGTCAATCTTTTTGTTTTGGGTGCATGTTCAAAACACTGTTGTTGAAGCCACAAATTTAGCTTTGACCAAGAACAGTGCAACAAGTACCAGAGCTCCGCAAAGACACTTTAGAAAATAACTGTTACTTAAGTTAAATATCTGTTAAATATGTTGTTAAATTAAAGTCTAATTAGTTTCGAAAGGACTGCTGGTGTCCGCCAGCCAGGTCATCCACTGTGGTTAGCCACTGAGACTAAGCGCTACTTACACCCGAAGTTTCACCCATAATCATTTCTACTGTAGCGCCCCCGGGAAAAAGGGAAAAACTTTAAAGTCAAACCTTATGTTATGAAAGAAGTATCTATGACATGTTTTTCAAACTTTTTGTGGCCAAGGCACACCTGTATTCATATCCTTTGTAAATATTTATTTTTATTTACTAATACCAAATAAAATTTGACAAATGCATTATTTAATAGTTAATTTGAAGCTTTGTAAAACTATATCAAAGCAGCAACTCACTAGTTTAAACCAGAAAGGTCACAAAATTAAAAATGAGGTAATGGAACTGAAAATAGTGTGTATGTGTGTGCCATTGAATCCATTTTGTTCCCCCCACAACAAAAAATAGTTTAGTTCCAATCCAGTTCACAACAACAATAAGGTTGTGGTCACACATGAGCAAAGTTCGGAAATTTGGTGACCATCGTCTGCCGAGGTGAAATTTGCATCAGCAAGGTTGAATTTCATGCGAAGCAAATTTACTAACGGGATTCTCTAATTTCATTCATGTGTGACCACACTAACATTAAAGCCACTCTGGGTTTGACCACAGATTCCCACAAAAGTCTGACTGGGAAATGTCCAGCAGATTATTCCTCCTCCTGACACACACTCCAGAGACAAGTTGTATATTGCAATAAAAATGTATGGTTGTCGCAAAATCCCAAGGCACACCTGGACTTGCCTCTCGGCACACCAGTGTGCCACAGCACACCATTTGGGAATCCCGGTGATCCCTCGCTCTCTGTTTTTATGTTTTCATGTCATTTCCATTTTCTCATTGATTTGATACCACTACCCTAATTGTTCCCCCCTACAATTTAAAAACAAAAAATGTCCCTTCCAATTTTTAACCACCTTTTACACCATTGAATATTTTTAAATAATTTTTTTTAAGTATTCAGCTTTGAAATGTTTCTACATGTTGATTAGTTGTGCGCAAAGAAAATACCAGACAAACCGTAATATCACTCACCTTCTGCACAGTTTAAGGATGAAAAGCAGAACAGGTTATTACCAGGACAAACAAAGACATCTGGGACTTTGCGCATGATGCAATGACATGACTATGGCTCTAGTATTTATTGCACTGGCTTTTTCCATCATGGTCACCGGACATATATTAAAATTGCTGGTGTACAACAAAATCTCATTATCACATTCAAGCAAGCTCCAAACAAACTAGAACGTGATTCCTTTTCATCTTGATACAAACTAATTTTCTTACGATAAACAAGAGAAATTGCAATCTTGGGGAAAGTGAGACAAACCGCTTTTCACAATCAATTGCAGAGGAAAAAACAGCTGCTATTGTTGAGAAAGGAAGGAGAGCGAAGATAAAACCTCTGATCGACTGAAATGTCTTTGAGAGATATGTTTACGAATACCCACACCTCCTTGACTTTGAGTTTCATGGAAGATGCTCATTCACCTTTCTGAGCACTTGATACACTGACCAGTCTCTATATATCCTTGGTGTTTGATTTAGCTGCTTCAAGGCAATCATATTCCCAGAAGACACTGATCATTGCTATTTTATCAAACTAACCAAAGTTCAGTAATGTGTTGTTGCAATAATTTCTGAGTTCTCACACCCAGTACAAAGACATAACAATGACTCACTGTTTCTTTTACAAGTATTTTCATTGTATTCTTCAACTCTCGAGGAATTCAAAGCACATGTGACATTACAGAAATAAAGGAATGAGAAGTCTGAGTGAGTGACTGACTTCCACTTTGGATCTGCAATCAGTTATCTGTCAGCCCTTCATGTAGGCGGATCAATAGGTAATAGTGCACTGTTTGATGTCACTGATCATTTGTGGATCTCCTGCTGCCTTCATAACACAAATATCAAATTTGAATTAAACGTCTCACCAGATAAGCAAATCTTATCCCAGAGAAAAAGCAATAGGTTCAACATTTCACCAGTGTCGTGGTTATTTTATTATGTCATGGCCTGTTTAATGTTCCTATAACATTTCTTTATGTGACTTTACATTACCTTCCATACCTTGTTTTTTTTTTTTTTTGGTTAATAGCTTTCAACTGCATCTCGTGGTCTTCACTGGTAATTCATCAAAATTAGGTTGACACCCACCTTTGATTGACAGGCCACAAATGGCTGTGTGCACTACAGAAAACTCGTACAGCCAGTGAAAATGACAACCTAAATAAACAGTTTTATTATTTCAATTTAGTCTCCCTCCCTCTTTTCCATCTCCACCTCATCATGTTACCTGCGGCTGGCTCTTGAAACAGCATGTATACACATTATCTGAAACGTGCGTGAGGTGCACACACACTCATTATATATTCTTCTTTTATATGTAGTATTTTGTGTAGGAAATGCCATATGCATGGTCAGTATGCATTTGCATCATTTATACATTTGGCACCTAGTTGCACTGTGACCGGCCTTGGTCTTGTGTTCCGATGACAGGATCCGGATGATCATCTCACTACAGTGCAATATTCTGCTGGGAAACCCTGGATCCTGTCATTCATGTGGATGCCAATTGACACAAATCATGCTCCCAAACACCCTTGCAGATCAAGCTCACCCCCCATGGCACCAGCACACCCCGATGACATTGGTCCCCCAGCAGGACAATGTGTGCTGCCACACCACAAAAAC
>JBBPCS010072330.1:0-16187 GCA_037974645.1 Hollardia meadi
ATGATACGCCTACCTCCTCAAGAGTGTTCTTGACTTGGCTGGATGTTGTGAAGGGGTTTTTCTTCACCAAGAAAAGAATTCTGCAATCATCCTCTTTAGTTGTCTTTCATGGTCTTCCAGGCCTTTTGGTATTGCTGAGCTTGCCAGTAGATTCTTTCTTTTTAAGAATGTACCAAATTGTTGATTTGGCCACTCCTAATGTTTTTGCTCTCTCTGATAGGTTTATTTTGTTTTTTAAGCCTAATGATGCCTCCTTCACTTGCATCAACACCTCTTTGGACCTCATATTAAAAGTTCCCCTGAACAGCTAACAAATGCAAGTTCAACACTTGGAATCAACTCCAGACCTTTTATCTGCATAATTTGTCATGAAATAACGAGGGAATAGGCCACACTTGGCCATGAAACGGCTTGTCAGTCAATCGTCCAATTACTTTTGAGACTCTGAAAATGGGGAACTATGTGTAAAAACAGCGCTAATTACTAAAAGGTTAATGCAATATTTCTGTTAAACCCCTTGAATTAAAGCTGAAAGTCTACACTTCCATCAAATCTTGATTGCTTCATTTCAAATCCATTGTAGTGGTGTACAGAGGCAAAATTCCTAAACATTGTGTTACTGTCCAAATACTTATGGACCTGACTGTATGTGGTGGATACAAAGGTAAGAATGAACAAACCTGACAGGTTTGTACCATGGAATCATCAAAATTCCATGAATTCCCATCCTGACATATTGAGCATGGACAGGGAGCATAGAAAGCAGGCCAGAATGAACTACCTGTTGCGGACTGTGGGGAATTCTCCAACGCAGTGCAGCTGAGGCACTTGGACAAGAGGAGGCATCACTGTTACTCAGAACAGGTAGGGTTGGAAAACATACTGGTTTTTGGTTTTGTCCCTATTTTTCACAGGAACTTCAAAGGTGCAAGTCTGGAAAAATTGCAGTGAACCCCAATATAGAAGGATTATTATAGTTTATAGCTTTAAAAAGGCTGATACAGAGCAGGTTTTAAGATTTATTGGTTTCAACAGACTTATGGCTTAAATGCAGTGTCAAGATCTAATTTCTCGGGACACAACTTCCAAACTTGATAAATGTCTGTATCTATATTCTATATTTATTCTTAGTTCTTGACTGGGATGTAGAGACAGGTCTGCAGTAGTACTGCCACTGCTATAAGAGACTTATCTCAGATCTTTACAACAACCTGAAGAATGAACACATCGCTCGACACACTAACCTCCTGAAGGGACGATCTCAGCTCCATCCAGTACTCAGTGCAACACACCAGCATTTTATGGACCGATTTTCACTGTTAAAGCAAGCGAACATACACAGTAGCCAGTAAGCAAACCAAAGTGCAGCACAAGACATGCCTCTCTAGATATTGTTCTCGTATTTTATTTCTCTCTTATATGCATTTTATTCATTTCTATGTCAACATCATCAAGCTCTGCCACACCAACATCTATGAGCGTAATATGGGATGGGATGTTCTATATTGAGCGAATTTCCTCCCACTTTCAATGGACTTATTAACTCCCTCATGGAAAGGCTAAGGCAGAGAGCTAAAGCTGAGTTCGGTTGAGCTGAGCTCGGTTGAGCTGAGCTTTATGGCCCACGGTGACTGCCCCCTTGCTCCAAGGTCATGGTCCAGTCACAATCCAGTCAGCTATACGTAGAGCCACTAGCTCCACGGCTTACTGAGCTAATGGTAGTTATAGCTACAGTCTAAGGTAGTTACAGCAAAGAGTATAGTGAGCAGCAGTTGCCAGTTACTTTGGTAATATGTTTCCCCCTATACATGTATTTTTGGAGCTGCCTTCGAATTCTGACTTTATTTGACAAGTTGCTCCTTTAAGTCTGATAGGGTTTCTGTATTATTATATAAAATATCTCAGTCAAAGATGTGTAGAATTGTACAATTGTAATTGTAGCACCTTCCAAATTTTTGAAATGGCATAAAGTTTAGTTTGAAGAAAAATTAGATAATACTGGTGGGATTTTTCCTTATTTACAGCGGACCACCTCTTTACCATTGCGGGATTCTTGGGGTCATGGGAGTTTGACCATTCAGTCTACATGTGCTTTGTGTAGTTGGAGAAGGCCTATAACCGTGTCCCTCGGGGAATCCTGTGGGTGTTACCATGGGAGTATGGGTGCCATGACCGTTGTGGATTGGTGCAGCATCAGCAATAATGTGGGCATTGTATCATACTGTTGTTGTGAAGAGAGAGCTGAGCCAGAAGGCAAAGTTTTCAATTTACCTGTTCCCACAAATCCCACAACATTTTTTTTCTTTTTTTTCGTGCCCAGAAGGATAGTTCCTCTTCATCCTGTCATCTAAGTTGTCAACATTACACACGCTTTGACACGAGGGGGAGGTGGGGCCTTGCTTAACTTGCTGGGCCCTACGCCAATTTGCATAGTGAGCGTATAGGCCCCCCCTGGCTCTGTGGGTGAGATGCTAGTAGAGCAGAGGAGGAACGCATGGTAGCAATTATATACTTTGGTCTGTAGTATTCAACATACAAATATGCCAACACAGATTGCTAAAAATCAAAAATTTTAAAATATGGATTATATACATTTAGGTGCAATAAAATAAGAGTATCATAAGAGATAGAATATCTATAGAATATCATAAGAGTAACATAAAAACTAATTTATTTGTTCGTTTCAAATGTTTAATGAAAATGTATTCAGCTTGCTGACTCTGAATTATGCTTAAGATTTTAAAGTGGCTGGCCCACACTGCTGAGCAACCGCCAATAAAAACCTTTCCATGTAAACAGGCCCTGCCAGCAACTTAAACTGCTTCCTTTCTGACTTCCATCTTTCCCTCTGTGTGTCTGACTGACATCCCTTCTTTTGCCTCTTGGGCTGCGTTGTCAATGGAGATGGCCCAGCATGATTCTGTGTTCCTGTCAGCAGCGTCATATGGCTGCGGCAGCTGAAGACATTAATTAGAAATGGCACCCACATCATTTTATCCATATTGTGCCTATTTGTTAAAATGATACACAGTACACAAAGTCAAGTAAGTACACGATTTATAGCTGACAGACCTTTCTCTCCCTCACTTTCCCCCAACAGTCTGCCCATCTTACAGTGCTGTCCCTCCCCCCGCTCAGTCCTGATGACATCACAGCAGCATTAGAGACCAAGCTGTGGACTGACTGGCAGCGTCTACAGGAGCAGAAGTGGCAGACACTGCTCCAGGCCTGTCTGTCCTGTCCCAGCCTTCTGTACCTGGCAGCAACTTACTCTGAGAGCACCCGCTGGACCTCCTACTCCCCCCAGGCAAGCCTCAGCCTTCCAGCTAGCCTGGAGGGCCTCTACCTCAGCATGCTGGCTCGCCTGGAGAGAGAGCTGGTGAACTCTTCAGCATCGTCTCCTTCCTCTAGTTGCGGTCAATACTGGGCTGCAGCCAGGACTGCATTTCCCAGCTCACTGTCAACCAGGCGGAGACTCCCCTCATTAAGGCAACACTGAACTGGTCACCTGGAACGTGGAAACAGAGGACCACAAACACATCACTCGTTTCTCCGCCATACTGACCAAAGGTTCATTTTTACAGCGGTGCTCAAAGTGTGGCATGCACACCCAGAGCAGTCTTTGGGTTTTTCAAGAATACTCAGTAGAAGGATTAATTAACCGCAACTGTCTAATCCTAGCTTAGTAACTGTGACTACACATGGGTCTGTCGATATTGGGCACACATGGGGCACCATCAAGGGCTAATCAGTATTCAAAGAGTGAGGATTGTGTCTTTTTTTATCCCCTTTCCAAACACAAACTAATCTTGCTAACCTTAGCATGCCTGGCTAACTAGTATACAACTGAGATGTTAGGAACTCTATAGGCTGAAAGGCTGTAAGCTGCACACAGGGCCGCCCAAAAGGGGGGAAAAAGGGGAAAGCTTTCTAGGGCCCAGCCAGTAGGGGGGCCCAAGGAGACCAGCAATAATCATGTTCATTACTAAGATAGCTGGCAAGGGCTTTAGACCTAAATAATAATGTAAGTCAACACAGAAAGGACCAACAGACCTCTTCAGGGGCCCAGTCTTTTCTGTGGGCGGGCCTGCGTACAGGGCTAGCTAGGTTTTATGAAGCTAGCTCTGTTTTGGAACGTAATGAGCAGACATAAACACATTTCTTTACTTTCATAAAGGAATACCTACACCCAGGCCAATAATCCTGCTGGGGCTGCTGCTTAGTGCTTCCTACATGACCTGAGCCCATTTTCTTCACTGAGAGTGGGTTGCACAGTGTAGTACTTGTACCATGCTACATGCTACACCACAGCTGGGTCACAAGTACAGCAGACCACACCTGAACACACCCAGCAATGTTTTCTCTCTTCCCCAACAGACAGTTGTCTCCCTTCAGGCCCGTGTTTTGATCTGCGCTTCTGCCTGGGGATCTGACCACCAGGATCGGACCAGAGTCTTACCTATAACATCCATAAGCTGAGGAGTTATGGCACAGAAGAGGTCATCCCTATGGGGAAAACCCTGAGGTATGTACTAAGATGTAGCACTGACTGTATTCACTTTTTGTTTTTACCTTGTAATGCTTCTGGTCCATTATGATGATGGCTTCCATCTACCCACAATGCATTTTTGAGGTCCTGCTTATATAATGATTGATATGCATGACTAAATGTATTAGCCCTTTTCAGATATTAGTCAATGCCATTTGCTTACCGTGGATGTAAAAGACATGTTTATGCCTCCATGCCAGGGCTAGCCGAGGCCAGAGCCATTATGTTTTTGGGTTGTCCGTCTGTTTGTCCGTCCATCTGTCCCATTCCTGTGAATGTGATATCTTAGGAACGATTGGAGGGAATTTCATTACATTTGGCACAAACGCCTACTTGGACCCAAGGAAGACCTGATTAGATTTTGATGGGCAAAGGTCAAGATCAGCACGATCTCACAAAACACATTTTGGCCATAATTCACGTATTCATGCGCTAATTATGACAGAATTTCACACAAATGGATAAAAATGAAGGATAAAATGATGGAGGGATGACATTTTCAATCCAAGAGGTCAAAGGTCAACTTCACTGTGACATCATAATGTTTTCTGGCCAGTATTCAACAGAAGGGGAGATTGTGACCATATTTCACATTTGGTCAGATACTGACTTGGTGACACTAATCTTGGGTTCCCACCTTGAAACTGTGCTGATTGTATAGATCTTCTGTGCTGCCGGGTTGAACATGTGTTTGAAGCATCCACTGTTTAGAATTTGCAGCTTTTTCATGTTTAACAGAATCAGCTTTGTTGGCCGAGCATGTGAACACATACAAGGAATTTGACTCTGCGTTTTGTTTCTCTCAGTGAACTTCCACACTACCAGACATACAGCAGGGGTCCACCACAAGCTCATTGGTTCTGCTGATATTGAGCTTCAGGTGATTGTTGTTGCACCATGTGATGAAGCTCAGTCCTCAGTACTTCTCTGTAAAAAATAGTCTCTGAGTGAAGACAGCATGTTTCTCACTGGAAATTATTCACTGGAATCATACATGTCCATATAGTGATAACTTCCTTTTCTCCAAATAATACAATTAATACCGTTTATAAAAAATTCCTTCACTACATACAGTAAATGAGTGTGGACAGATGTGGATGTAAAGTGCAACTTGTAAACTGCGGGGTGTTAATTCTAGTTTTCTAGAACAGATTCATTCAAGACAATTTGATCAGATGTTGCAAAAAACAACAACTGTTTTTTGCAACATTATTCATGATGGTAATGGTTATTATTAAAGTGATCATCATTAGTATCCTGGGTTGACTGAGAGTTCACTGCCCACTTGTGAGGCTGTGTCAAAAAATAAACAAAACAGAATGTGATCATTTGCTAATCCTTTTTGACATATACTCAATTCACAACAGTACAAAAACAATATATTTAATGTTTATCACATCAACTTTGTAATTTTTTGGAAATATATGCTTATTCTGAATTTGATGCCAGCAACATGTTTCCAACAAGTTGGGACAGGGGCAACAAAAGACTGCGAAAGTTGTGAAATGCTCAAAAAGACCTGTTCGGAACATTCCACAGGTAAAGAGGTTCATTGGTAACAGGTGATACTATCATGATTGGGTATGGAAAGGCGTTAACAAGCAAAGATGGGCCGAGGTTCACATGTTGTCATCCTCCTTGGCTGGAGTCTGCCTCCATCTGCTGGCAGGTATGCTGTGTGCTGCTCTGTCCGAGCTGGGATGGTGTGTATGTGGAATCTGACCAGACGGCGTATTTGTCTGCCGACCAGTCAGAGTAGAGCACGGCCTCTACAGCAGCACTGATGGGGTGCTCGCCCATGTCTTCAAACTTTACATCTTTACCGACAGAAGCACAAACAGCAACATGAACGCCAGGTCAGACTCCCCTCCCTTTGGCGTTTTTTTTTGTATATTCATCTGCTCATTTGGAGGACATGTGTTCAGTGGGCTTTGAGTTACTGAACTAACCATACCCGCCCTGTCTGACCTCCCGAGACTCTCCTGGTGTATGATTTGATTAAGTGGAGCTATGTGAGGAGACAGACTGGGATCGCAGTTATTGCCTGTCCTCAGCATGAATACCGTCTTCTGGAGGATGGTTGGACTCTTCTGGGTCTATCAGAGACCAGGTGGAAAGTCTGCAATTATAGATATACTTCACAGTGGAAAATGTCTTTGAAAAATAAATATCAACATTACTGCATATTTATCATATGGACCTTCAAAAACCCATTCCAGCAGAACCCCAGTTAAATCTCTCTGTTGGGTGTTGCTGCAGACATCATCTGATCCTTTGGGATCTGGACTCTGGCTCTATCAAACATGAGATCAAACCATCCCACAGAGAGTGGCTTGTGTGCAGCAGCACTGTTCCAGACCTGCAGCCTGATGTGACACCACGCAGAGAGACAACATGTGAGCTGCCTGATCCTCCCTCTGTAAACACATATTTGTCTTCATCTTTTCCATGAGGATAGAAAAAACTCTCAAAACATTCACATTTTGCTGTGGGTGCTGATGCACAAACCCAAACCAGTTTACAGAGTGTGGAATCATTTTATTAGCAAATACTTGCCATGATAATATTCCTTCCATTGGTGATCTTGCGGGGAGTCAGCTAAGGAGATTTAAGGAGGTATAGGTGGAATTTGTAGTACTCAAGTACTCAATTTACATGATTATCAGTGGTAAAGGTATTTTTTTAAAATATATATTTACTCCTCCTTTTATTCTTAAGAACATACAAACCAAACAAATGAACAAGACGGGGAGAAAGAAGAAAAAAAAGAAAACAAAAGGAGTAGTCAAATTTAAAATTGACTTCAACGCCTGGCGCTCTTCCTTGAGGCTTGGAACAGAGACAAACAGAAAAGTATTTACACAGTAACACCGAGAACTTGTCGGTCAGACCTGGAGCCGATAAATAACTGACTACTGCAGTCATTTGACCCGGGCTGGGAAAGAATGCCGATTGTACCCTTTCCCACTGAAGACAAAAGCCAGATGTTAGCGGGTGATAGGGGGGTTTTGTCCAGTGTGTCCAGGGCATAATCTAATCTCAATCCTAATCTTACCTGGGAATCTAAATTCCATCCTTGACTGACGCCCTAAAGCAACTTTATGTAGGATGTTTTAAGATCCTGTCAAATTATTCTCATGGCAGAAGTATTTATTGAAAAGCGAGACAATACCACTGTCTGCCCTGTTTGCTTAAATGTTTCAGGTTTACCGAACTCTTGAACAATTATTCATTGTATTTGTCTGTTATTCTGATGACCAAAATAGTCCTTACCTTGTGTCTGATTTGAGATTTTATATTAAAGGGACAATTCACCCCAAAATCAAAATGACATATTTCTCCTCTTACCTGTGGTGTTATTTATCCATCTAGATAGTTTTGGTGTGAGTGTCTCAGTTTTGGAGATATCAGCTGTAGAGATGTCTGCCTTCTCTCCAATATAATGGAAGTAGATGGCACTTCGCTTGTGTGCTCAAAACGGCAATAAAATACTTTTAAAAAACTCAACAGCAATGTCTCTTTCCAGAAATCATGACCCGGTTACTTAAGATAATCCACAGACTTTGTTGTGAGCAGTTTCATGGAGGAACTATTTTCTTTCTGCCAAACTACAACAAATCACTGCACAGAAGGAACCACAAATCTACTCAAGGTGATAGGCTCATGCTCATGACTGGGCGGGAGATAAACTTTAAGGCCGTCCTCCTCGGCTGAGCTGTGACGTTAGCTAGCTTAGTTCGCTAGCTAGCTAGCCTCTCATCCATGAGTAGATGCAAGCTACCTTCTGTGCAGTGATACCAAAAGTAACTAGTTCCCATTGTTGTACTGGTATTTTTACTAAAGTAAATGATCCGAGTACTTCCACCTCTGGTCTAAACTGGACTTCTTTTTCAGCCTCAGCTGTGCTTTGAGATAAAAGCTTACATTAGCATGCTAACATTTTCATTTGGCTCAAATGGTAGCTTAAAGACATTAAGATGCTAAAGCATGTTAGCACATTTAAACATTAATTTTAAGAGTGACATGCTTTCATTTAGGATGTAATGTGCCATGTTAGCATTGATAGATTGATAAGCACAGCTGAGACTGATTATTAGTATCCTGTTATAAAGTGAAATGCTGGAGAGGTGGACACTTAAGCCTGATACAAATGCAATGTGAAAAGTCAGAGGATCACCAAAGGATTTATCCCCTGGGGAGCATGAGAGTCTCTTCTAAACTTCATAACAGTCTATAAAATACTTCAGATATTCCACTCTGGACCAAAGTGTTGGACTATGACTGGTGACCAACAATGTCCAGACATGGCCAAAAAAAGAAAAGAATATGAATGTGAATTACGACAAAAAATGTTGCTCAAGGCACAGCAGCCTGTACCGTCTTGTTTCAGGCTGTATAAATCTTCTTGCATGCTTCTTGCTACAGTAGAAAAGAGAGCTGAATGGTAACTGAATGAGTATACTTTGTTTTAATGAATATAAAAAGAAATTTACACAATAGTGATAGTGTACTGGTGAAAACATTTGAGTCCACAAACAAGATATATTATTCCAGTGTCCCATCAACAATCATCTCCTCAATTAAATGTCGATCTCTTGTAAACATATTACATAATGTGGGTTATTCTCTATGAGCCATTATTGTATAGAGACAAACATTGATTTCAAATAATTGAGTACACTTCAGAAAGTAAAAATACAGAAATAAACTGTTTGGCCAGATCTGAAGAAAATAATGTGTTTAGCAGGGACACCTTGTTTTTTATAGGACCAAACAAAAGATGCTTTAATTTTTTCTTGAAAGTCAAAATAAAAAAGTCTCACAAAGAGCAAAACTTGAAGAAGATGGCAGCTTCAAGCTGATGACTCTTGCAGCAGCCGGACTCCGTACAGACTACAATCGAGTTAGAGCCAGTGGGGCAATCAGTGATGTAACAGTACAAGTTCAATCACAACTTGTCCCTGATTAATAATAAGAGCTGCTACTAACGGTGTTCGATTGTGCTCTTACAACATCACGAGTACTCTTATCAACTATGGCTGATGGTCTTAACCCTCAGTCTGAAGACATCTTCCAGAGGAGAGAGGACCGACTGAGGACGGGTCACTACCTGGATCTGCGGTCTTTTCTGTTTTTGTCTAGGCTTTTGTCCATGGTCTTTTCGTTGTCCCCTCTGCATTTGGGGCAGTACCACTTGCCCTTGGGCTTGTAGGTCAGCCCCACACAGGAGAAGTGGAACCACTCGATGGGGCACTGGTCGTTGTCGCAGCCGATCATCTCGCCGTATGACACCTGCTCGCAGAGGCAGTAGGTGGGCTCGTTGGGGTCGATGGCGAAGTCGACCGGCGAGGCGTCTCGCTCCTGTTTCGCCTTGCGCTTCTTCTTCTTCGCAGATTTGGACTTCTTCTCTTTGGGCGGAGGGATGGACAGCTCCTCCACCGGGTCGTCCACCAGAGAGCCGTTAGCTGATGGGTGGCTGGAGTCACGGCTCTCACTGTTGCGTTGGCGGCGTGCGCGCCGGGCCGAGGTGCGTTCAGGGGCCGGGGAGTCCTGGACACTGGTGCGGCGTTCCGTGGTGAGACGCTCTGCCTCGCTAGGCTCCTGGAGGCAGAGGGAGTGGGAGTCCATCTGGCGGGAGCGGTTCTCCACCAGCTCCGTCATCTGGGTCACTACGTGGATTTTCTCGTCGCCCAGCTCCTGGCTGATGATGAGCGCTCTCTGCAGCTGGATCTGCAGGCGCTTTCTCTGAGCTGCATCCTGCTCACCTTTGTACTTCTCAAATACTTCATCCACCTCCTTCAGCACCTCTGCAGAGTGGGACACAAAAACAAAGGGAGAGTTTTACTCATTAATGAGAATCAATCAGCATGTAAAAAATATAAAGACCCTGCCACTCAAAAATGTATTTGTTTTTTATTGTTCCCTGACCCTGATGTTTGAGCTTCACTCTTCAGAATGATCATCTGCGCTCACCTCAAAACTTAGTTTAACACCTGGATTTGCCTGCAGGATTTTGTGACATCAAAACTAACTTAGAAGACAATGGTGCTCCAGCATGTAACGAGTGTGATGTGGAAATTGGACACCTGCAGTGCGCACACACACACTGTTCAGTGAAGAGACACCTTGTGTCCAGCAGTTAAAGGTCCAAGTGTGTAGGGTTTAGTGACATCTAGCGGAGAGGCTGCAGATTGCAACCAGCCGAACACCCTTCGACTCACCCTCTCTTTCCAAGCGTTTTGGAAAAACTAAAAGAAAGGCCCTCTTTATGTGTTTTGTTTGGCTATTCTTGACTACTGTAGAAAAATGGCGTTGCCTGGTGATATCAGCCATTTTCAGCTTATCACAGATTTTCTGGTATACACTAGCCAAAACAAATAATTACAATCAATGTATACCGGACATTCAGATTTTAGACTGCATCAGCTGTATTAACAATAATACAATGTATGTCAGCCTCAGTGTCTGCTTTAATGTGTTTTTATGCCTCTGTGCCGGCAACAGCAGAATGAACCGATTAGATTTTTGTAGTCGCAGGTCAAAGGTCAAAAGTCACTGTGACCTATTAAAACATTTTTAGTCATAACTCAAGATTTCATATGCTAATTATGACAACATTTCACACAAATGTCTGACAGGATAATGGAGATGAATTCTTGACATTTTATATCCAAAAGGTCAAAGGTCAACTTCACTGTGACATCATAATATTCTGAAAAAACACTTTTCTGGTCATTATTCAACACCATAATTTAGGAAAAGAAGGGGAGATTAGATTGTATAGATCTTCTGTGCTGCCAGGTTGAACATGTATGTGAAGAATCCTTGTTTTAGAATTTGTAGCTTCTTTGCAGCAACATCCATATTTGAAGCACTGTAGTCCACCACAAGCTCTTTGGTTCGGCTGATATTGAGCTTCAGGTGCTTGTTGTTGCACCATGTGACCGAGCTCTCTAAGGAAATTGCATGGAAATGGAAATTGGAACTTGATGGAAATTGCAATTTGATTGGTGCGTGGAGGCGGTAATTCTAGTTAAATGAAGATTTGAGAGTATGACAGACTCTACCGCTGACACATTATATCTGAAAAATGAGGTACATACTTTAGAGACTGGGTTGAATTTAAACTGTATCTTGCTGCAAGTCCTTAACAGACACTCAAAGTGAAATTGAAGTTGGACATGTTAGAAGCAGTTGAGCCTGGAAGAAGAGGGCTCTAGGGACTACAGTGGACCACTTACAGATTTTGACTGATGCATCATTTAAACAGATGCAACAGGGTCCACACTTGTGATTTCCTGTCACCGCGTATAAATTAGCAAAAAGAATATCAGATTATTGGAATGTATATACTGCTCAACTATTTGCAAAGTGTTACAATGGCCTGAACAGGCGAGATCAACCAAAATACTCAAAGGTTGTGACTCAGCTGTCATAAGCATTAAGAAAGGTACAGTCATCAGTGTGCTTTATGAACTTGTGTTCAACAAATCAAGAATAGCATCAAGGGAAAAAAATATCACATTCATGCAGGTCCCAGCACATTCATATATCCCTGGAAACCAAAAAGTAGACAAATGTGCAAAAGAATTGATCAAATAAATGTCTGACTTTAAAAATCGAAGGAGAAAAGCAAGTAAAAAGCATGACATCTGCACTCAATCAAAAGTTAAGTAGGCATAGTAACAAGCAGCAAAGGGAACTGACAGGAAGGAACAAATATGGAGACTAAATTGGACACAGAAACCTTAATAATACACTTTTCATTATGGGAAAACATGACATGCTGAAATTATACAGAAGAAAGTGATGTTCACACAACTATCGGGGCAAGAAGAGGACAGTGGAAAAAGTGTATTAGAGTGTAGAGACTGAATACAATAAACGTGTGGACTTTAAGGACTTTATACCCAGAAGGAACAAATAATAACAATGTCAACTGCTGTAAAACCTTATAGGAGGTGGAGGAGGAGGAGAAGGAGGAGGAGGGCCGAGCAGAGCCGCAGTCAGATCCTGCCTACAGGAAATGACGGCAGTCAGATGTTGAAGGGGGTTGCCTAAAAGAGGAGGCTTCCGGCTCTGCGGCTCATAGTCGACGGTGTATTTAGAGGGACAGACACCGTACAAGCCCTCGGAGACATGAAATCTCGCTTCTTTTTAAAAACAAAACAACTTAGTTTAATGCGTCGTTGTTCCATCAGTGTGTGACATTATCTGACGATAGTGTCGTGGAACTTATTGGTAACGGAGGCTGCTTGTAAGAGGCTGCTCAGCCTGCGTCAACATAAAGCAACAATGAGTGTTGTTAGATTAAAACACTAACCATGGTCGTCGGGCAAGGGTTCACGCCTCAATTAACACAACTTCTGATCTTCTACACATCTTTATTCTACGTGCTGGGAGTCGACATACATTAAATACACCAAGCAGCGCTTAATTCAAGTAAATGTCCAAGTTTGTCCATTGTTTTCCCTGGTATTCGCAGAATAATTCTCCGCGGAAACGCCGTTGTGGGCGGCAGTGTGTACCTATTAAAAAGTTGAAATTTTATTATAACGTAGAACTAGATTTTGAATTCTACTGAAGCCGAATTCGCCTTTGGACACAGAGTATTCACGACAGATCTTTTATCGGCTCATAATGTATATGTACGTTTGCTGAGAGAAAGAAATATCACATTTCTGAAATTTCCTTATTGAGATTGGTGGCACATTAAACAGGACGGAGTGTATCCGGCATATTCTAACTGACGGTTGTCTGTCTTATTTATTCAACACTCGCCTCGTCAATGTAATGCTCCACATTTCTTCTCCTCACATCAAGGTTTATCGGAGCACAATATGAACAAGGGGTGCTCGGTTTTTGCAAAATGGGAACACAAGGCTCGCGCCTGCTCCACCATTTCAACACACCATGTCAGACTGTAATTAATGTTGGCCAATTTCACACACGCAATTGTAACTAATGATTTAAAAAAAGGTGTAGACACAATACCTTGATACTTTGCATCAATTTCTCGAAGAAGAGAAACATTTCTTTGTATGTCCAAAGGCAGGGACTCCACACATTCCAGATAATCCTCGACATAGTTGACCAGTTGTTGCGACTTGTCGGCATTTGGATAGTGATGGCCTAACATCGTCTCTACGATGCATAAAGGCACAAAAGGTCGGGGATGAAATGTCCAAAATATACTGTTAAAACCAAACGCTTGGCGACTTTGCAGCTTGTAGGGCAATCCCTGGCAGCAGTTCACTTCAAACAAAACTCAAGCCACTGCGCATGCGGGAGTATTTTCCTTTTATGGCAATATACAGTTTCTTCTCATTTGTCGTCACTGAAGGCGGGGCCGCCTAGGTTTGCAGCTTCGGGATTGGCAAAAGAGACCTCATTATCATAACATTTTCCCGGGAAATTAAACCAACGGGGAAATTGAAAACACAGACCTGTCGTAGTTTAGACGGAGACCACATTTGACCTTTTGTTTTTGTTGCACATTAGAACAGACGTTGACATCGCCAAAGCAAGTGTAAAATAAAAACAATGTATGTGTGTGTGCTCGTGCTTGGCATGTGGGTTATATATGTTGGGCAGCAAGATATGCCGTTTCCTTCTCCTAGCAATATTTTTTTATTAGGTCATTAAGCTCTTTTAAAATCTGATATACAGTAAATCATCATGTTTGTGTCAGAATTAAAACTATAAATCTGTTTTACTGCAAAGTTTATTCATATAATTTTTGGCAGCGAAACATAAGAACATAGATATTGATTTTTGGTGGTGTTGCTGCCATTTTTTTTTAGCATAGGTTAAGCTACAAAAAACAGGATCCCACACTTCCCATAATACAACTGGACTGTGCCTTTCATTAGTTGCTCCTTACCTTGTTAATGTTGATGTTTTTTAAAGAGTTACATTGAATTTGGCTCGTGACTTCACATTTTGGAAGTTTTGAGCCAGATTCAATATAACTCCCTGAAGATATCAAGGCTTATTTTTCTCTCAATATAGAAAGTTCCCTCCGGAGCCACAGAAGTAATTATACAACTGTTGAGCAGGCTGAGCAATACTCTTTAAACTTTATGAAGCACCCCTTTAAAGTTTGCATTAAATGTATGGTACATTCAACCCCAGTGTGGCTGCTGAGATGAGTTTTGTTACTTTGTTTCAGTAAGTTTTGGATGTTTTTTGTTGTAACTTTAGCACCCATGAACTGGTTATAAATGCAACAAAACGAGGAGACAAGAAGCAAACAGGAACATGTGTTTGTGTATATTCAAAGCACTTCAAAAGCACCTGCTGTACACTCAGTCACAAGGTTGAGGTGAGAACAGGCCTCTCTATGGTAATATGTAGGTTCCTCCTGTCAGCTGCATATGTTAGACAAGTTCATAATGTCACTGTAAACCACATGCTTGTGCGGCCATGTACAGGTATGTTTGGGAGACAACTTATTTCCTCTTTCTGTGCCACATAAAGACAGGGAGAATATCCTCATTGTTCTGTCTATTGATGCTAACAGTAACTAACGTTCCACAATCCGCCTCCCCGTCCCTCCCTCCAGCCACATTCCCAATTTGTCAAACACATTCATTGCCATTCTCATCCTGTCCATCAGAAGACTTTTTCTCCCGTGCCAGTCAACTCCCTCCCAAAGCCAGCCACTCCCTCCGGCCTCGCAATAAAGCCCTTTCCCTCCAGTCCCAGTCACCTGACCTTCCCCACCCACCTGCTCACCTGTTTCCACTGTCACTTGTCAGCCCTGCAGATACTTAAACAGTCAATTCACGCTCAGGCCTAGTCCACACGTACGTTGGTATTTTTGAAAACAGAGCTCTAAACTAAAAACAATCTCTGTTCAGAGAGTTTTAGCACCATTTCAGAAAAAAACCTACGTCCATACTAACACACCAACAAACGCACTTCGCATGACTATTCACATACACTGGGCATGAGCAGTGTAAACAGGAAGCAGGCTCTATACTCTGCGGTAGGGTTGTTTATTTGCAGAAAATCCTATAGCTGAATCCTTATGTCAACCCTCTGGACCTGCGGACTATGACCTTGCAGATTTAGTCGTATGTACAGTGACGTGTTCACTGTCATCACGTCAAGTCTGAGAGGGGGCGAGACTGCAGGGCCGTATGAGCTGCTGATAGAAAGGCCTAAAGGCTACAATAACAAAATGAACTTCCATTACTCTATAGCCCATATTATCCATGGTCTACAAGATTCAAGTAACGTTTTAATAAAGTCATTATTGACACATTCGTAATGTTATTTTTCAGTTTTTTGTCAGCAACTGGAAAACTACAAGATAAGATAATCCTTTATTAGTGGATAGCTAAATAGTAGAGGCATCAGAAAACAGTAAATAAATGATAGGTAAGCATGCAATATAAAAAGTATGATCACTATAAACAAGGGGAAATATTTTTTTTTAAAATAGACTCAGTATAAACAAGGGGAATATAGAAAATAGAATAAACGATGGGAATAATAAAATAACGGGAAAACAGGCTCAATGGTTGGCACTATTGCACAAGTTGAAATGTAGATACTGCACAGTTGATATGAGATAATAATGTCCTGAGTGTTGCACAGTATAATACACATTCATATTCCCTGGGTGTAATAT
>JBBPCS010072331.1:0-16182 GCA_037974645.1 Hollardia meadi
CTGCATTGCCTGTGGTCTCTGCACTTGGGTCCAAATCCCTCTGTTCCTGGTGTTTCTGGCACAAGCCGTGACACTCTCGTAATTTGTTCCATTTATTAGGTGCGAAAAAGCAAAAAGCAGTTTTACCATGCTCAGTGTTGATCTGAGGAGTTTCAGGGGATTCTTTGTGAGCGTGTATGATGAATAAATAATTTGAGTCTCAAAAGAGTTTTAATAAAATATACTTTAGTTTCCTAAGCTACATATAAAAATATAAAATGTTAATGAATAAATAATCACATTCCAAAAAATAAAAACAATGTAAGGTGAAGTGTGGAGGATGAATTCAGGAGTCTCATAGCTTGTGGGAAAAAGCTGCTCTGTAGTCTGGTGGTACGGCAGCAGATACTTCTGTATCTTTAGCCAAACGGCAGCAGGGTAAACAGGCTGTGGCTGGGGTGGGTGTTGTCTTTTGGTTTGCTTTGGGCTCTGCACAGACACCTCACTGATATCACTGATGCTCGGTAGATGTGTACCAACGATGTTCTGGGCGGTTTTAATCACCCGCTGCAGAGCCTTCCTGTCTTGGGCTGAGCATGAACCATGCCAGTTTGTGATGTTTCCAGTCAGGAAGCTTTCTATTGCTCCTCTAGTCGTTTCTGTGCTTTCTTTGTCAGGGTGGAATGTATGATGGGCATGACAGGTTCTCTGTGATGTTAATTCCCAGGAACCTAAAGTTCATCACTTGCTCCATCTCAGCTGCACTGATGTAGACAGGGGTGTGTGTCTTTGCCTCCATTTTTCTGAAATCAACAATCAGCTCCTTTGTTTGGTTGACATTGAGCAGCAGATTGTTGTCTGTGCACCACTCTGCAAGACTGCTGATTTCCTCCCGATATGAACTCTCATTGTTGTTTGTAATCTGGCCGATGATAGTGGTGTCGTCAGCATACTGTCTGGGATTGCAGTCCTAGGTATACAGTGTGAACAGGAGGGGGCTGGGCACAGAGCCCTGGGGGGCTCCGGTGTTCAACACTAGAGTGGAGGAGGTGTGACTGCCAATCCGAACTGTCCAATAAAAATCCAATATCCAGTTGCAGAGTGTGGTACTCAAGCCCAGAGTGTTAAGTTTTCCAATCAGCTTCATGGGGGAGATTGTATGTAGAGGCACTATAATTTTCTTCTTTGTGATAATTATGCTAAAACAGGTAAAAAAAAGAAAAAAAAAAGAATCAGGGATTCTAAAATTATAGTTGTATTTGGGCAGCACTAGTACGCTTAGTTTTAGATTTATTTTGGATGCTTTGGAGGAACAAAGCTGGTGTTCAAACATTGCATTTGTTGTCCTTGTAGTTTACAGAAAAGATTTGATAGATGAGAGCAGGCATGCGTCACTTCCCTGTCATCAAAACGGCTATGCCCCCTTTTGGGTGAAAACAAGAGCTGTAAAAGTGTGGTGGCAAATTGGAAAAACTAGTGGCACCATGCCTAAAAGCTGCTGTGTCGTCTTTGGCACAACAAACAACCAAAAAAAACCCCACCGGTTTATGATTTTCTTTACTTCCACAAAGAGCGAAGGACAGTAAAAGAAGAGATCTGTGGCTTCCGCCAAGAGAGGATGAAAACCGTAAACTGTGGGACCCGGCCAGTCAATACGTTTATGTATGTGGCAAACACTTCATTACAGGTTAGTTAATGATGTTAAAGTCAACAGTTATAATGTTAAAAGTCGAAGTAGTGAATGTTGATGCTGCATTGAAAGGGCATATATGTCAGGATACGACAACTAGAGCCACTGGGTGGGGTCGTTCATCCAATTTGATGGAGGCAGACTGAACGGACAATCAACAACCCCTATTTCATTCATTTTTTCGATATATCGATGCCAATTTGCCTGACTGGCCATAGGATATGGGCTCCTAATAGCTAAAAAGCAATGCGGTTTTCTTATTTTATGCTATTAAATTAGCAAAGACCTCAGAATTTGTATTGGCCGCCAGTCAAATTAGAGGGACTTACACCCAAAGGGGGGCGGGGACATGTCGCAAGGGCAAAGTACCCGGATGGGCTGCTCTCATCTATGCTGTTAAGCTGAGGATGTCTTTGTAAATATAAACATGTGCACACTCAAACAGGGGTAGAATAATGATAAACTATACTAAATAAATCTCTCTACTGTATGTACACCAACAACTTAATATCTGCAGTGCTTGAAGTGGAAAAAGCGCCAGAGTTCCCCTTCACATGTTGGAGTGTGTAACAGCTGGTATCAGCAAACCATTATTACCTTCTGAATATTGCTGATGTCCACAACATTAATTTATTCTAAAACCAAGGGGGCAACCATTTCAATTATTAGGGTAAAAAATTATTCATAGTTCCACAATCTTTGGTATGTGGTGCAATGAGGTCATCAGGCTGGGATGCCCTTAGTTCCCGAGTAGGAATTGACTTTCAAAGCTCTGTTGTGTCATGGGTGTCAGGGAATAATCCCCCACATTAGCCAAATTTATTTGGAGGAGAAAACATACTTGAACATTTAAATATTAGCCAGACTGTATATTGTAAACATCCCTCACAGTTTACTCACCAACTTCCTGTTTTCAACTTTGACCTGGTGTACTTGCTGTAGTTATGTGCCACAGTTTTCCTGTGCAACAAGAGATTATTAGAATGTTGTTTGTGTTTACTATCAGTTTTGCATCTCAATCAAGTGATTAAGATAATCTGTCCAAACCGGTGGCTTGTTTACAACCTGTCTGACTGTGTGTGTTTCCTGCCCCAGCAGATTATTACTTTGGCGAGTACAATATTATCACAACCAATAGAAACAATGGCAAAAGCTATGAAAATAAGAACCTGGAATAATACCCTTTCGCTAAACTGGCCTCCACTGGTCTCAGAGGCAGTGTCCCTTCCCAGTTTGGTTTCTAGCCGTGTTCAGGCTGTGGAGCCTGGTAAAGCCGAGCCCCGCTGCCCACGGCGACTCCCTGTGTGATACGGTCGCGATCATCTAGACAGACTTCAGTGATGCAGTAGGCCCACTAGCTCCACCACTAAATGAGCTAACAGTCGCTAAAGCCACAGCCAAAGATTATACAGATTTTGGAGGTATCTTCAAATTCTTACACATTGCTCTTTTAAAGAGGGAATAAGCAGTGTCTTCTTGTTTAACAAAAATAAAGAACTGTTTATTTCATCCAACTAGTTTCTTTTACTCTCGCTGTCCTCCCTCTGCCTGCTTTTACCGCCTCCTGTCTCCCTTCCAGTCTCTTACTATAATCCATCCAGTCGTGTGTAGCCACTGACTCTCGTACTAATGAACAACTCTGTCTTTGACACTCCCCTCACCGCAGAGACAGCTATGGGAAAGAACAAAGTGGCTCTGCCAAGTTCTCAGCCGATTTCACACCTCCCAATGTAAAACTTTGGAGTGCTGCTTTAAAGCCTGAGTCCAAAAGAGGCAGGGGACATATTAGATTCTAAATGTTCAGGCACAGATTTAGGAGCTTGAAGAGATTATGTGGATTTCGTTTGAATGCTAATTGCTTAATTCAAAGTCCCAGGCTTGTGGACAGAAGAAGCAAGTGGGAGAGGCTCAGTAAGTCAAGGTTCAAATTTAATGGATTTTCTCTACTTATTCCTCACTCCACAATTTTGGTAACATTCCTTTTTTTCTCACTGTTTAGTAGGAAGATATGAAAGTAATATTTGATTATTTGTCCCTCTAAACTGAGATCACATCTAATGTTACTGGCATGTGATTGATCAGATGGCTCTAAGGTGGCTCCCTAGTGTCTATCCCAGGAATTTGTACTTGCTAACTCCTTACACACTAGCTACCAGTAATCCCATAGCCAGAGGAAACTTTTCTGGCCATGCATCTGTCAACCTTTTTTTACATTAATCACAATTGCTGTAATCAATAACAAGAAACAATGGAAATATTGATATTAATTATATATATATCAATTATATTTTGTGATAGGTTGCTGCACCTGTTGCACTATTATTCTTATGCAAGATTCAAAATATGATTTTCTTGCTAATCTAATTCATGCATGTGCAAAATTCTTTCATAATGCCCTTAAAACCTAATAAATCACATGGTATGGTTTTTTTTTAATCAGTGAAACTAAACAGCATAATTAAGAAATGTAGTTTAGTTACCAATGTAACCACACTTGACAGCACAGTCACCACTCATGACTCATGACAGTTTTTAAGGTGCTGATGTTGGTGGAACAGCTTGTTTAATTGTCAACAAATCCCATGAAAACTTATGCTGCACACATAACCTGCTCTGGTTATGTTCAAGATAACAGATGAAAACATATAAAAGCACCGCCTGCTGACCAATCAATTCTCTGGTATTATCATTCACAGAAGATCTTTGAGCTTGGTGTGTGGATTGTTAGAGGTGTACTCCTGTGTAGGAGGGCTCTGGCTCCTTTATTAAAAACAAATTCCTGTTGTTTTTTATTTCCTCCCAAGTCTAATTTTACACCAGGGTTGCAGCTGAAAGAATAAGAGTAAAACTGGGAAACACATGCTATAAGAATACATCTAAGCAACACATTATTTTTTTGCCAGCTGTCCTTCCTACAGTTGGCAGCTGTGTTGCTTTTAGCCTGGATTATGTGTTTGTGTGTACTTCTTCATATTTGTCTTACAGTTTACTCTTGGTTTGTAAAACATGCCAATCTGCTGCCAGTGGACTTGTTTTTGATTGGTCATATGCTGCAAACACTGCTTCTTCTACTTCTTCTTAAAGCTTATTAAGCTTTTTTTCATGGTTACGCATTAACATTTTCTACATACTAGTGGTTTTATGTTGTATTGCATTTGTGACCAAGACTACTTTTGTAGCTATGTATTCTTTGATCTTTCCATAAATAATGTTGAGAGCTGAAATATTGAGATGATACAGTATATCTTGTTGTGATCTCAACCGTTGAACTCCCAATAGCCCTCCATTAAAGATGCTTCTCATTTATGACTTTTTTAGTTGTATTCTGCAAGAAAGACATCTCTATCCAATCTTCTGTCTGACATTTGATCTGCGATCCTCAAACATATCTTCCCAAGAGAGAATTTCAGATTCTTTTTGGTCTCATTCTAGATTTCCTCTCTTTTTGTCTGTCAGAGTTTTGTCTTTAATCTGGTCCTTTGTCTTTTCATCATTTTTCCCCCCATGTTTTTGCTCTCCTCTGTCTTGTTTCCCTCTTTTGCTGGAATATTGTTGGCACTCAGCAAGAAAAACGTTGCCATCGGGAGAAAAGTAGTCTTAGTGTTGTTCTTTTGAAGCATCACACAGCTTACAGCACAAGGGCACTGCTATGATCAGAGAGAAAGATAGAGAGGGGGGGTCACAGAAAGTGAGTGAGACAAGAAGATTGACATGGTGAAGTAGGGGGAGACATAAAATGAGATAATATTTCTTACAAACATAGATACAAGAACTAAAAAACATGCAAGAAAAATGTATATACTGCAGGAAAACTCATAAAAATATGAGAAGAGAAAAGAGATAATGACAAAACGAATGAGAAACTCAGAACCTTGGCAAAAAAGGATATCATAGGTGGTTAAGATGAGAGAGAAGACCCTGAGGAGGGACCTACCTACACCTCCTTATCTCCTGTTCTCGGGGTTTCGGAGGAGCCTAACAGAAGACGCAGTGACAGAACATTCACCAATTCATACGAGAGTGAGAAAAGCTGGAGAGGAAAGTAAGGAACACGATGTGAAATAGGAGAGAAGAACAAAACGGAGATGACAAGACTCACAAGTGAAGAGAAAGGACAAGGTAAGAGGAAAAATAGAAGGCAGAAGAAATCGGAGAACAAATCAGTGGGAAGAAGGACAGAAGAAGGTAATGTGACATTTGGGGAATTACATTCTCTTTCTTGTTGAGATGAGAAGATTTACAGAATATCAATATCGTGTGTTAAATGTAGATTTATATCAGACTCTTCTGATGCCCACCTTCTCTCTACTCCCCCCTCCAGGCTCCACACTATGGGTGACAGGGCCTTCAGTGTGGCTGGCCCGACCCTATGGAACACTCTCCCTCTGGGTCTGCGCCAGTGCATATCACTAACTTCTTTTAAAACGCAACTGAAAACTCACCTTTTAAGATTAGTGTTTCCTGATGCTGCATGATTTTCTTTTCTTTTTTTTTTTTTAATTTAGTGTTGTTTTATTGTTACTGCTCTTTTACTGTTGTTCTGCTCTTTTACTGCTATTTTCTTATTCACTATGTATTGGGTTGTTGTACCCTGTTTTAACTATTTTCTTATGTTTTGTACAGTGTTCTTGGGTGTTTTGAAAGGCGCTTATAAATATAATGTTTTATTATTATTATTATTATTTAGCTTAGCTTAGCATAGCATAAAGAGTGAAGGCAAGGGGAACAGCTAGCCTGTGTTTGCCCAGAGTTAAACAAGACACTCTTGTGGCTCTTTGAGTGAAACACTCTCTAAATGCTAATAACAGCCGTTTAACATGATATATGCAGGTTCCCATGTTATCTTAGTTTAGCTTGTTGGCATGCCAACATTGGCGAATCATTATACACAAAGTACTGCAAAGGCTGATGTCGTTCATTTTGAAGGTATTTGTTCATAAACCAAAGCATTGGAAAAATTACAATTCACACCAGGAGATGGAGGGTAAGTAAGGGATAATGCCCGAAGAGATGTCTATTATCAAGAATTAATGGAAGCCAGGGAGGCCAGAAGCGTCCAACGCGCAGCAGAGTTATGTGGGGAGACATTTTCTTGTTGAGTACCAGCCAGACGCAGTGTCTCTTTTCATAGGTTACCAGATTTGGTACCTCACTATGATTTGTGCTTTCATAGAGACCAAAATCCAAACCTGTACTTATCGACCTTATCTGGAAACCTGTGCTATGGCTGGAGACGCAGAGAACTACAGGGTAGACAAATAAACTCTTGTTTTTCAAGAAATAGTTCATATAACTCCCTGGAAAGTCCTTTTTTTATTTTTTTAAATCAAACACAGGAGAAAACAATATGCAAGAGCTTTTAGAGATGTTGATAGGTGTAATTTTAAACTTTAGAAGAGATAGTATAGCTAGCAGACACTGCATCCAGTCTTTACGCTAAAATATGCTAAGCTAAGCTAAGCATAAAAATGAGGCTATCTCCAAAAATACTGGACTCTTCTTCCTTTATCTGATAAAAGAAGAAGCAAAAAGAAAAACAGATGAAAACGTCGCTGCCAGTTTCCTGATCACTTTCCTCTGCAGGTTTCCCTGGCTTGCTCCTGAACAGGTGTAGCCTCTTCATAGCCATTCAGCTCTGACATGTTTGGCCTCAAACTGCATAGTACTATCAGCTCATCCAGCCTTTCCCTGCCTGTTCAACACTTGGCAGGCTCTCATATGCAGCCCTCCTGTGCTCTGACTATGTGAATCAAAATGTGACCAGTGTTTGAAAACATTTCATGGCTGGTGTGAAGAATCCCTCTGAAAGAGCATTGAGACCAGGTGACACTGCAAACTGAGAACAAATATTCTTTTCAAACATATCAAGCTTTTTTGTTTGGCCGGGTTAATCACACGTTCACTCTTACATTCTGAATCTATTGTTATAACTGGCTAATGTACATTTAATTACAGTTACTGTTTGTTCATACTGTAAATTCTGCACATTTATGTACTATGTTAAAAAGTTGCTCTACAACTGTTGAGGATATTTTCTGCAATTAATGAACAACTAGACCTGTCTTATGGTATTTTCTCTTTTGTATATTCACTGTAGCTTTTTAATAATGCAAAGTATTTCTTATCCAATTAGTTGATTGATCGTCAGAATGATTGGTAGAATACTCGATTACTAAAATTATCGATAGCTGCAGCCCTAATTAAATTGTTTGGATGCAAAGATATATAAAAAAAAATAGCCTCAAAACAAAACAAAATCATGCAATATGTGACAGTATTTTTTTCCTGGCAAGGTGCTTTTCACTGTTTCTGTGTAGTTTTTCTGCGGAACTTTGTGGAAGTCATGTTTTCTCACTGAATTTGACATTAGCACCAACACTGCTTCCTCTGAACATATAATCTAATTTTTAAAATGCAGTTTTGCCTTTTCCGGCCTGTTCTTTATTTCTGAATAGAAAAATCTCGTTCCACTTTTATCTACACCTCCCTGCTGTGAATGAAGATTGACTCACTAAGTGAAACCAATAGTGAATAAGAGCTTTCAATCTGATTAACCCCTGTTTCTTTTTTATGAAGCTTTTTGAATGTATTTAGATTATTTGTAAGTTATCAATTTGTAATGCTTCACAGGCTCTTGTGTAATCTTCCAAACCTTCCAATCTCCCTTTTAAGCCCTCTCCACTAATAATTATCTCTAAAAGTGTGAAAATAAACTCTGTCTGGCAGTGTAAGAAATCAATACTACTATTTCTAAAACTGTCTTGTCCTCCGAATTTTGTTTGTTTTCTGGGCGAAATTGGTGATTTCATTTGGGAACTATTAACATACCAACCACCTCCTGTTTACATCAGAACCAATAGATTTATGTCACTTTCACCATCTGGCATCCACCCAATACATGTTGGCAGGGATGTAAAATGGTCACTATAGATGTAAAATGTGACATTACAAAAAAAATTACAAAGAATTACAGCAAGGAGCAGCTTGTAAGCCTGAGGGATGACCAGGAGAGGAATTTTTAATAACATACAACAACAGGCAAACTCATATATGCATATGAGACCAGCTGGGAAAGCATTGGAGTTGATGTTGGGGGAGTGGCTGATGTTGGGAGCTGTGTGAAAAACTTGCAGCTTGATTGCATGATAAACAGATTGAAAAGGATGCATTGACGGGTGAGTTAATGTTAGGGATATCTGTGTGAACACTGTCTCTGGCTCCGTACTATTGACTGTATATAAAGATGGACGACATGAGAGCTCCCCAAAAGTGAAGCCGAAACATCTTGATTACCCCCTGGTGGTGGTCTGCAGTATAGGTCATTAATTCCTCCCCCTCAATGATATCAGGTAGGACATAGCCAAAATAAAAACTCAAAGTATACCTCAAATAAGTTTTTCCCAAAGATAGTTTCTATCGCTTTAGGTAGTTCTTGGTAGATGCTGTGCTTCTGTGCCACTGATCTTTAGCACATTACATGGTGAACTAACATGTTGTTTACCAGATCGTATATTGATCTAAACATGAGTTTTTTCATGTTTATTTTGACTCTGGACATGGAAACGGACAGAAGGTACAATCAGAAGACCAGAAGCTCTGTGTACAGCCAAGAAGAAGAATGATGCAATGGCGCACACTCGCTAGTTTGTTCCAAATGTGTCTTCTTGGAATGCTAGGAAGGAGTCTCGCCTAGCCTCTGGAGGACCTGACTTCCAAGGAAGGATCCTACCAAGGAAGGATCCTTGCGATTGAGAAACAGCCAGATAGAGACTGAGTTTGGTTAGACTCACTGCTGCAGTTGGGTACTGTTTTAGGGGCTGATTGTTTTCTGTATTTTTATTGTTACTTGTTTTATATCTGGTGATGTCATGATACAGCAGTTTTATTGTGCTAGTTGGGAATTTTTTTTAACCTTTACTGCAAAAATAATACACATGTAGAATAAACACAACTATCACAATAGTGTAGTAAAACAATGCACAATGCACATTGAGGCAACCAAACACTTGAAATTTCACTTCCCAAATGTCCTACTGACAAGCAACATTTTGCGGTTGTGAATAATTGCTGTACTTTCGTAGAGGCAAAAGCGCTTTGTTAAAGCTTGTAGGGAGGAGGTCAAATATTGGTTCCTTGTGATCATGATCACAATGCTTCCTTGGCCTTAACTACTAGGTAGTTGATGTTGCTTAAACTTAACCAAACCTTAGCTAGAAAAGGTGGATCAGAATCCATCTGAATCAAATTGTAGGATCGCAGTTAATAAGTGGAACCCTTTACAGACCCTACAGCTTGTTTACTTCTGCCTATACTTCTCTGAATTAGTCTATAGCTGTATCACACTCCCTGTCACACACTACCTGAGAATAAGTTACAATGAATCCAATGGTAGAGTAGCATTCAATTTCCATATCCCATTATAGAACTGGATCAGAGCCAATGGCCTTACCTCTGTAACACTCATGTTAGAAGTGCTACGAGATGCGATTAAATCTGATGGCAGGGGATTTTTGAGGGCCTGCGAGTGAACGTAATTCAGTTTGGAGAAGGTGACGTGAGGGCCTTCTTGACAAAATGAATCTACAGTGGTAAGTGGGGGCTTTGTTTCGCCTGGAACGGGGAGGTCATAGGTTATTAGAGCTTTGAGGAGCCTGGAGGGAAGGGCGTCAAAATGATGACGGACCCCGGGGGGTGAGGGACTGAACCATGACCTGTTATTTTTCAGAGGACCCCAGTCCTTGATTCAAAAGCTCAGAGAGCAAGCTGACACAAAGAAATCACTCTGGGAAAAAAGGTCAGAGTAAGGCAACAGCAAGGGTGCAACATAAAGCTGATCTTGACTGAGCATTCAAACCTTCGACTAGAACAGGAGGTCAGAAAGAGAGCAGATGGCCCATCAGGTTATTTACTTGTATGTATCTGTTGTGTCTCAGAGAGTGGAAAATCCTGTCCTCTTTCCTTCCTCCTGTCAGCAGCACTGGACCATACTGTCAGGCTGGATCTGCTTTCTATCATTCTCTCTCTCTCTGTTGTCCCCTTCCATATTCATGTCCAACACTACACTACTTTCTTTCTTTCTTTCTTTCTTTCTTTCTTTCTTTCTTTCTTTCTTTCTTTCTTTCTTTCTTTCTTTCTTTCTTTCTGCATCCTCTAGAAGTCTCATTCTTTCTCTTTTTATTTCTTTTGACCCATTTTGGTGATGGTTCAACACTCCTCTTCTGTTGCCATTTTTCTCAGATTCTTTCTCCTTGTTACTTTCCCATTCCTCACCTCTTACATTATTTCTCTCTTTTGCTTTCTGCCTCTTAGCTTCCAATCCAAGTTTCCCTTTAGCCTAAGAGGGTTTGAAATAACTGAATGGGGAGGTTGGCACGGTGCAGCACAAGATCTTATATATATCTGTCACTTTTAAACCAACCTAACCAACAATTTTAAGTCCTCTTTCTATTCAAAGAGACACTTAGGAGTTTAATGTTGGTTTGCAATGTTGAAAGTATGAGAACATATTCAAGCTATCCTCTTCTGTGGTGTTCAGGTTAGAATAATGAATGATGTGAAACTGCTGATGCTGACAAGGCTTGACAAACCCAGGGATGGTTTTCAGATCAGGTTTCCCATCAGTGGACTATGTACAAAAGGGATTATTTCAACTTTGGTTTGTGACACATCCCTTGTTTCTCCAACAAAACATAAAACAAGTTCATGTCCCTAGAGTATGACACAACAGGTGGTGTTTTTAAATGTCATTTTTAAAAGTATATCATGAGTATATTTTTTGGCCACTTGGGGGTAGCATCATAAGACATAAATGCCACATGACTATAAAATATAGATGGCAAACATGTTAGCAGACATTTGTATTTCTTCTTTTGTGCTGAGCAGGTTGCATACTGTGGTTTTTTAGAGTTTTGTCACTGAGAACAGCTCCCTGCAGCAGTTGAAAAATCCATTAGAATGAATCAAAACAGCACAGTTGTGGTTTGTATAAACTAATTGGATCCTGTAAAAGATGCTGAAAAGCTTAGCTCAGTAGAACTAAGAGTAACTGCAGAATCTTAATTTGTCTCAAAGTGAGTCCTTTCACATCATATAAAGTCATTTGATAGTTAATATTAAAAGTTTATTTTAGCAACCTCAAAATGAATTTTATAAAAAGGGTTTTAATGAAATTCTTCCACAGTTCTGACTCTTTGCCAACACAGATGCCATCACAGCCTCTCAGGCCAAATGGCACTCCTACTTCACTGTTTTTCTTTACTGAAAAATCTGTAAACAAATCTTGAACATGTTCTCAAGAACGACAATTTAGACGTCCATATCAGTATTTCATCAAACTGTTTCAAAGCATGACATCTTTATTTGAACAAAATAAAAATAAAAAATCAGGACATTTGTCAATTGTGGTAAAAACCTTTTAAAATTTCCATTCATCCATCCAGCATTTCCATTATAACAGGGCTACCTGTTTGAAGGTATCTTTAACTGATGAGGCGCTTGTCCTTGAGTGTATAATGTTTGGAGGAAGCAGCGGGATGATTGAGGCTGTTACACAAAAGAGCGGTTGTAAAATGGTGGATAAACACGCTTCATTTCCTCCATTAATTTTGCTGTGGGTGCTTCCTAATCACACAGCACGGTAGGTCAAAGAAGTTGTTTATCTGTTGGATGAAAGCTAAAGAGGTGCAGTAAAAGAGCCTGTTGTCTGCAGCTCCTCATCTAACATCTCACTGTGCTGTTCATACTTGTACTCTTCCTGCAGTATTAAAGAATAGCTGCTAACAAAGCTCTGCTAATTCAGTGTTAGATATAATTTTCGATAACGTCTTCACAATAAAAGTCCTCAGCTATCCTGTCATGTAAAGGCTTTTATTATGAAGCAACAACATCAGGAAATGTTAGGATTTCACCAGCAGTAACATGACTCCTACGGCTCCCTTTGCTCACGTCTTTGTATGTACTCATTCTCATGTTCAGACCCCATTTGAATGTGAGACATACTGTGTGCTCGGTGGAACAGAGTGCCAACAGAGTGTAGCGGACACGGGGGGCAGGTGTGTCGTCTCTCCGTGAACCTCGCGGTGATTTCCCTGTTGTGCTTGTGGCTGCTGTCCTTGCACCGAGTCTGACAAGCAGAAATTGGTTGAGATATGAGAAGCCAGCTGTGACTTCTCTTGTTCTTCTAACACTGCTGTAGCCTGAACATATTTCTTTTCATGTATAGTGTTCATGTTGCTGCGGTAAATCTGCAAGTAGCCACAAGTACCACACACATATTAGAGTTCACAGGACAATATGAGCAACCTTGGAAGGGCTTGAAACTGGCTTAAAAAGAGATTTTTTCACACCAACCCAGCACATTATGCTAAGATTAACAACTAATATTAAATTCAAACATATATCACATGTCTCAGGCATACTTGTGCTTTCTTTTCTCTTTAGTTTCATGGTGATATTTCTAGTAGGTCACCAGGTTCAACCAGGTAATTGTTGCTTTGATAATTCACCATGTCAACAAACCTTAAATTGAAAGTGCATCCGAAAAGTGACAAAATTAGTATAACTGACACCATTGTGAACCTTCAGAAGATGATCAAAGTGATGCAATGGTAAAACAAAATATTTCACTGAAAAAGTGAAGATGTGAGATAGTCAAGACAGTAACGTCTGCCCTCTGAAATGCCTCCTCGCCACTTAATAGTGCAGGAACAACCCATTCAGCCCATAAAGCCTGGCCAGATCCCTCTGCTCTGAACACCCGCAGGCACTCTAAGGTTTATAGCGGTTAAACTTACAGCATTAAAAATTAACCAGGGAAGAACAATATTTCTGGTATGAGTGTGTCTCATACTCTCAATTCACACCGGGGGGAGAAATAAATTCCCTGTACCTCCAGGCTGGAGCTCAAAAGAAAGAAATCCCCCCCCACTGAGAGTAAAGTAAGCCATTTTCAGCCAATTTCTTTTCAGTAAATAAATATTGGGTCTCACATGTACTGTAAGTATTGGTTGGTGATCTGGTTTTAAACAAGTGTCTTGATTAAGGGCCACAGGCCAAGTCCTATGTCACCCAATTAAAAGGATAAGACAGTCTTGATCAGAGTCAGATTAGAAAATCAATACCAAGCACAAAGACTGGCAACAGAGGTTTCTGGCTTAACCTTGTTTGGACATCAGTTACAAAAAGCAAAACCATGAAACAACTCCAGAGACTGATCCTGCAACAGTCATGTCCTTAAACTAAGTAAACCATTTTATGCCATCATATCTCTGCTTGTACACCCATAAGAGAAGAAAATAGACAGGTCATCAGTGAAGAGTCAGCGGAGGAAGGTCAAAGAATTCAGAGACCGTCTTTGAACCGAGACAGAGGTTATGATCCCCCCATGTACGACTAACTGTTATGTGACTTAAATAAGATGAGGTTGCAAAATTTGGAGATTTTCATTTTGTCACACTCCAAAGCTGTTTAATTTACATGTTATACATGTAAATGAAACTGAACTCCGTCTGTTCCATGAAAGCAGCTTCAGTCTGCTCGTGAGCTTCAGCACAGAGGGTTTGTTTGTTTCAAAGACAGCGTAGCAGGAGTGGGTGGTGGTTTGTTGGTTGCTCCTTGTTAACAGTAACAGCTGTCTCTGAGTCTCACATGTGATACATGTTAAAACATAAAACAAAAAGGAGCGCTCCCAGAAACTACAACAGAAACTGCTGCAGGAAGTCAGTCTGAGTAACTAACAGCTGTAACGTGGCTGAAAGACTGCGTAAAGTTCAGGTTGGACTGCTTCATGAACGCTATTTCAGAATTTGAGAGATGGGTAAACAAAGTTTACGTGTAGACCAGATGGGAAGAGAAGTGGGCAGTGGGTGAGTTAGTAGGCGGGCTGCAGGCTGCGCATCCAATCAGAAGTTAGAAGCTGTACTGATATTTTCTGTAATATATTTCCACTGGCTATTTTTCTTAACTTTTGATTGGGTGGTGTTTGGGTGGGCTAAGCCCTCCCCTGCCTATAGCTACTGCCAGCCTCCCCCTGCAGGTTTGTGTATGGTAGAACATTGTTAGTGCTGAAACCAAATGACAAATTAAAGGAAACAACCTGAATAAATGAGTGGAGAATCATGATGAATGCCGATGACTTTGTATGGTGCACAAGGGTTCATTGAATGGTTTCATAATCATCACAAGCATCCTAACCTAACTGAACACCCATGGGAGCTTTTATGCCAAGGAGCAAGTTACTCTGAGGCTCATGGTGGCCCAACACCTTACTGAGACACACGTTTTTTCCTTTCATTGTTGTCACAGACTTTTGGGACAGTGCACTGCTTCCACAACCAGCAGTTCTTTGTAAAGAAATTCACTATGAAGCACAATCAAACTGCTAATTAAACCCCAATGTCTTGTTCAATTCTATACATGTTAAAATCAAAAGTTAAACTTCAGGAGCTTTATGCCAGTATATGGTTATTGTTTATGGTCATATTTGGCTCTTTAAAATAATACATTATAGACATTTGAAATCCTCATAAAATACTGTAGAGTTTAGCACTGATCCTAGTTGGTGTCTGGCTTCCAATTCTTTCTGTTCATGTCTTCCCCTCTAGTTAAGCAGGTTTCAACAATGACTTGAAAAAAAACACTTTTCGACAGCTTTTAGGACTGATAATGAAAAAAAAATGACAAAGTACTCTGAATCCAAAAACATGTTCTTATAGTGTTACTACTGTGTAACCCAAGTTGTATTTTTTGAGAATATGCTCCCAGCAAATGAATTGAATTGAATAGAAGATAGGTAGGTAAATGTATTTGTGAAAAAGGAGATAATTAAAATCAAGGATACAGCTTGCCATGCCCTTTTGCAAAAGTAATTAATTAGCATCATTTAGATGAAACTGTTGGGAAGCTATAGGTTGAATACATACCTTGTCACTATTATGCCTACATTGTCTGATGAATAAATATAAGCAAACCAAAAAAGGTCAAAGTGAAGAATCAGGTAGAAATCTAGTGTTTCTTGAGGGAAACATACACAGCAGGTCAAAACTGTGAACTGAGGTGAATCATACATTGTATTCTGATCATATACTTATAGACCCCCTCCACTCAAAAATGTGTTTTTCTTGTGTTTATATCCCCTAAAATGTCTGACCTCGACTATACTGACTTGTATCTGTCCAAAGTTTTTTACTAGAAAAGTGTTTTCACATTTATCGCACTTCCTAAAATTATGAGATTCAATCATACACCAGGCGAGCTAGATTTGGTACGTCACAAATCCGAAAGCCAATCACTGTCTAATTTACAAATACTACTACTGTCAATGGGCCAGTTCCCAGGCAAACTTGGTTGGCTATCAAGATGTGAACACACAGTAACATCGAAGCAGATATTATTGTACGTTTCTGTTGGGACACAAGGTGACAACTAATAGATTAAATCTGGCTATCAGAAATAATTAATAATTATCAAAAATAATTATTAATTATATTAATTAATAGGATCTAATTTACATTAGA
>JBBPCS010072332.1:0-16174 GCA_037974645.1 Hollardia meadi
TTAAAATTTCTTTCTTAAATGAAAGTGGTGCCCCATTAATAATTATAATGAGTGCAAATAATTAAACATTGAAGTAGTGTTGTTCTCCTACAATAGTAGTGTGACTGCCAGATTTAACTGTCTCTAAGCAATCAATACATTTCTGTTTTGACCTTTATATAAAAATGTAACAATGGAGCTTTTTCTTTTTTTTTTAAAGTAAACTAATTAATTCAATAAAGTTAATTTTTACAGTTTTCTCTTGCTGTATAGAATTCATATAGCCAATCACAGTATCAGAAAACCTTTATTATTCATCCACAACACAAGAGGCTACACATGCAGAGCATCCATTCACAGTTCTACCCATTTCAGCTACATTTCTACTCATGTGTCACATTACACTCTTTGATTTCACAGGCCTTTGGGAGAGACTCTAAATCAGACAAATCATTAAACACAATGCAATAGAAAAATCCACATAATATCTTTTTTCTTTATATCCAATCAATATATCAGATGTGTTACTCTGGGGGGTATTTCTGTTATCTCTATGTGCCTTCCTAAAGGGAAAATGAACAATGTTATGTTAAGGCTTAGATCTAAAAATGTAGCTTGTATTTTGCACCCTAACATCATGCAAGTTCAACTTTGCAAAGGTGGCCATGATCATGTGATGTTATACAGGCTGATTTCACATGGTTTCACTGGTTTGGTATGTATAGAGTAAAAATGGCAGTTTTTGTCACTGTAACAAGGCTGGTATGAAGTGTTATTCTTTAATAACTGTACTTTATTGTTTCAGTGGGCAGCCCTATTGTATTACACATCATAGGAAATGTTCAGTAGTTTAGTTAGTAATTAGGTTGTTCTCATTCCCAATGCAAATATGGCAGCTTGGTCAGTGGCCTTATGCCTCTTAGTTTGAGTCAAACACAAGACTTTCCCATATGAGAACATATTTCAAGTCCCAAGTGTGACCAATTGTCAAAGTTGACTTGTTTTTAAGTTACATTATGTAAGTCATGGAAATTAAGTAGACATTACTGATGTAAACTGAGCATTGCGTTAGTTCAGGCAGGCCACGGATGTCAAGCTCAGCTCACAATCTCAGCTAAATCAGCTGATCTAAAAGCCAGCCCACATCAGCTGATGGCTCAGCTGATTCTCTTCTATGCATTCAATTGGCAATTCTCCTACAGGGGACAATATTTAAGCTGCTTTGGTCTGCCTACATGTAGGCACATGGAAGGGCAGGGAGCTCCCACAACAGAGCCATACTGCCAAATATAACTTAATGCAAAAGGGAATCTAAGTTTATTTGACTGTAGTCCTGACGTAACTGAATTTTTGCAGGCCTAGCTAACATAGATATTTTAACCCAAAGCAAGATTTCTTCCTAAACCTAAAATAGTAGTTTATGTGCCTAAACCAAAAAAATGTGCAATTTTTTCACAACGTTAATACAGTGTGACTGTATTGGTGCTAACTTAACAGTGGAGTCCTGTACATGCAAAACTGCCACTAGAGGGGTGAGTAGAGCGTCGTAGTTTGAAGCTTAGGATCACTGACAAAGCTGCCATATTGGACGAGTTGGGAATGAGAACATGTTGATATTGTTCTGTGCTTTTTGTATGTTTTCTGTCATATTAAAGACAGTCATATTTCTCCAGTTTGTAGCTTAGTATTTTTTGTTATTTGTTTGTTGTTGTCAATATGCAGTAGTAGGCCAATGCGCTTTTGTCTGCAGGTTAGGCTTCAGTGGAAGAAAGCACAAGAGAATAAGGCAAATAGTCCCCAAATTACTGAGCCTTTAAAGACAAAAGCTACATATTTGTGATCCAGTTTTAAAGATTTATGCCCTCAGTGGGGAGCAGTGGGGTTGGATGAGAGAGTAGGGAATGTAGTAAGACAGGGACTAACACGTTGTTGGTTTTGGTCTTGTCATTGGATGTGTTGACAATACGAAAATTTCAACAAAAGAAAACTATAGTGCATAAGTGGAGTGGGGAGTGGATCTTAGCTACTCAGCTATGTTTATGACTGTGACTGTGCTTTGCAAGTACACATTCCAACAGAAAACAACTGAACAGAATATTTCATTCTCAAGGCTGAGCCACTGAAACACCTCTATAAACCTCTCATCTCTATAAAATGCAGTGGATAGTAAGTCAAAAATACTTACAAATTAAGTTTCTATCATATTTCATGTTTTGACATTTTGAGAACAGTCAACACTTCTGTATTTACACCTAATTACTGTGATAACAGTGGCTACACAAAACTAAATCTGATGCCTGACACTGGTACTGACACTCAAAGCTTGACCCTTTAAATAACGCAAACGATTGTATTTAATATACTCAAACCACCTTACTTTTAAAAAATAAATATTTTGTTTTTGAGAGTTTGATTCCTTTGAATCAAACCCTCAGCTATTTATTCACGTTTCTTTAATTAAGTACTGTACATATTTAAAATGAACATGACGCAGACTGTGTGGCACCTTATTTCAAGCATAAAGGAAAACCAGCCTGTAGTGATGACATGAAGGGGCAACAGTACTAAGATAAAAAAAGATTGTCATATAACTCTGACAATGAAACACTGAAATAAAGAAAATTCAAAAATAAAGCATTATATGATCTTGTGATATGCACTATATAAAAGTAGCCATGCACATGTTACTCGGGTATAGAATAAATAATGTACAATATAATGCAGGCTTTCTGTACAAATACTTAAAATTATATATGATAATTCATATTCTATTCCAATGTAAAATTCTAGCTTTGGCAAATTTTCTCATAGTCACTCTGGCAAAATGCCAATACTGGAGTGTTTGTATCAAATTTAGCTTATTTACAGTGGGTAGTTATATAACCAAGATACTAATTAATGATATGTACCATTATGTAAACCTCTGTGAATTACATATTTTGTAATTCCTCAACTGATAAACAGTCGCAATCCTGTATGTGTATTAATGTAAAAAAAAGAGAAAACATTAATTTGACACAACTTCTATCACCATAAACAAACCAGATGGTTTCTGAGAGAACTGTCAGCCTCTACTGACGTCTACATAGTATTTGATACACTGGGTTGGATTTGGTAGAAAGTATGCTGGTTTCTTAATGACACAAAAAAGGAAATTACAGCACAAAGCTGGAAGAAGGTGCTGTTCCTGCAGTGGATACAGCAGATGATGGAGCATGTGCTGATAATTATGTTGAGGTATTAATTTAACAGCAATATTTCATATTCTTCTCAAAAAAAGAAACAGTACATGTATCACCTGTAAATGTATGCTACGACAAATTAAGTTTGATCTTTGCTACTATAATGAGCACAGTGCTTAACAGCATTCTGCTTGAAAGAACAAATATCTGAAATTGTGTTATTTATTTTTTTTTAAAGAGGATTAAAGGAACACCAACATTTTGGGGAAAATGTTTGTTTGAACAACAGTCAGAAGAGAAGATGAATATCAGTCTCATCTCTGTGCATCCAGAAATAGAGCCGAGATATGTTCAGCGTAGCTGAGCAGAAGGACTGGAAGAAGGGGCAAACTGGTAGCATATCTAAAGTGCAAAAGAGCCTTCCAACAACTTGTGTGTCACGACAAAGCAACATGAATAAAAACAGAAATTAAGATATCGTGGTACCTCTTTTTTTCAACTTTTGGATTTCACGATTTGCACCAACAACTCCTTGCACAAACACTGCAGGCAGCTAGATATTTGTGCTATGCTTAGTTAAACACATCACTGACCAACTATCTCTGGTGTGAACACAGAGATAAAACTGATACAGAGTTGCAAAGTGCTATTTTCCCACTTTGAATAGCTGGTTCTAATTGTTCTTTTTTTTTTTTTTTACTGACGCCCCCAAAATTCCAACGCCACTTTGTGAGTCCTTCAACAACAGCAGGGGGTCTCGCAAAAATTCTCATTTGAAAGCTACAAAGAGAGCTTGTAAAGCAAAATGAAACCTGCCAAATTCATTCGGGAAGTGTGAGGTCAAGTTTCTGATATGTACTGATTATCTTATGGTATAAAGAAGCATAGTATTCCACTGGTTTGTTGCTTTTTTGTGCTGTAGATATGTGATTGACATGGACATCAAAATGTAAGTACAGGATATAAAGATATGGTCAGGGTTTACAGTATACAAGGTACAGTAAACATATTTCAGTGCAAGTCACAGCATATTTGACTTCATAGCTACAGAAGGAATGCTAAGCACACTTATGGTTCAAAACAGTATTCTGTTGAGTATGTGGTATCTGTACAGTAAGAGACAAAATACAAAACATATCTCTGTAACATATTAATATTATTGTTCACTCTTTGTAAAATAATTAATTATTTATCTATTCAAATTATACATTATGTTTTACAATAAAGAATATTTTCTGGTGTAGCACCCTTTCCAAACATACATAGTATTTACAGTGCAGGGAAGTAAACACTGGTTTCACAGCTATGATACTATTATTTTGCTGTATTTGCTGATTCTGCTACAGTTGAATGTTTTTTTTTGTAAAGATTTATATCCAAAACATAGGGAACTGTTTAAAAAGGTTCTCCTATCCCCAAAACACTGACACAGCATTGACATTACAATAGGTTTCCTTAGGAGTGACCACAAAAGTACACAGTGATTATTTCTACAACACTTAAAAGGTTGTGATTTAGTGTAAACACGTACAAAAATTTGATTCTGAATAAAACCTTTTCTTTTGAAGTTATTATGATATATACAATGAAAGGTAATTCTGGCATGTTGTCACAGATATGGGGTTCTCTGAAAATCCAGCTGTCATGTATTATTAGCTAAATCTTCTCAGAAGACTCCATTAGTATGTTAGTCCTTGAAAACAGGAGTTATCGACGTTCCCTTGTAGAAAATATTCCGGGCGTTTTCAGGACTGTTGGCTCTCTCTGGAATCAGGATGATATTATTGCCCTTTTTCCGCAGTGTGGATTCATGACTGGAGGTGACTGAGGGGGTTTCTGAAGCAGTCTCTCCACCACCGCCACCTCCTCCAGATCCAGAACCACAACCATCCCCTGGAGTGACCCTGATGGTAGAGGGGCCCTGGGGCTGAAGCCTCTGCTCTGACTGGCTGGTGTTCTGGGTGTGAACAGTAACAATGGGTGGGGTGCTAAAAGTGGCAGTGGTGGTAACGAGGTGATTGGCACGCTTTCTATCAATGGATAGACCTTCACCTTCACGTATAGAGTCTGAGCTTTCTGAGTCTCTGTTTAGATCATTGAGCTCAAAGGACTGCCTCAAACTCCCACCTCCTCCTCCTGATCCTCCTCCTGATCCACCAGTTCCTGTACCTCCACCAACTCCAGTGCCATGATCCAGTGACCGCCATCTCCATGATCCGCTTCCGTCTGTGGACGGAGCTTGAATTACCGGCCTGTGGTTTTCAGGGTGGGCCTCAACTCTGACAATTGCTCCGGTACTCCCCGAAATACTGCCTGTGGTACTACCCAGTGAGCTGGGCCCCATGATGCTGGCGGGGTCTTGATCAGTTAGCGCCCTGTAGCGAGCAGAGCCCTGGCAACTCACAGTGCTGCTGCAGCCAATGCCGCTCTCATCTAAGCTCTTGGAATGGGTCTGTAGTAGGCCCTGCTGCTTGGACATAGCAATCACTTGCATGATTCGTGGCTGGGTGTTCTGCCCATTATCGTTAGTCCTGCAGGATGTAGTCTTCCCTGCTGCCCTTTGCCAGTTAGCCTGAGCTGTGCTATTTAATGTCAGCATCCCCTCAGTTCCTTCTCCTATGCCCATCCTTGGGGAGGTGGTGTTGTAATTCTCATGAGCTTCCTCTGGTATGTGGACCAGTTGTGAAGACCCAGGTCTAGACTGCATGGATACCCTGGCCCCTCCAGTGATGCCACTACAGTTACTGGGCAGGGTGGTACTAGCACCTGTGGCCAGTTTGGACATGTATGCATTACCATCAAAGCCACCATTCAAGCCCATAGCTGATGGTTCAGAGCTGGATCGCAGCTCCATACTGCCGTGGTGGTGAGGATGCTGGGAGGACTGGCCAGATGACGAGTCTACAGAGGAGGAGAAGGAGTCTGGGACCTGCAAGGAGCATTTGTGGTTGTTCTTACTTTTCCATTGAGACAGAAGCTGCTTTGAGCGGCTGGAGTCCATGGAGGCATGGTGGAGGGTGGCAGCATGGCGTCTGGCTGCTTCCTCATATGCTGCCATGGCCTGAGGGGTGTGGACCCGAGGAAGGGTGTGGCTAAAGGTCACCATGGCATCTTTGCTCTGAGGGCTGCGGGGAGAGATCACTTCCACATCCGCACTGGAGTGCTTCAGACTGTCTTCAGGCCTCTGCTGTTGAAGACCTCGGTGAAGGAGGCCCTCAGAGTGGGAGGTGGGTAAGGCGGGCTCCCCGGCCATGCTGGCTTTCATTTGCAGATGGTGAAGCACAGCCTCCTGGCTTATGTGGGGCAAGGAGCAGGGGGGGCGATGTAGCACTGGAGGGGGGCTGATGTTGGCCTCCTCGCTAGGCTGAAAATTTCCTACTGCATACAACCCCTGGCAACAGAGGAAAGAGAAACATCATATGTAGTGCATTTTACTGCTTATTTTACTTGATACAGTGTTCAACAGAGTTGTTTGTTGAACCATTTCAATCAGACTTACAAAAAAAACTGAACTCATAGAATCATTATGGTTTTACTGTGGTACACCGTAATTGTGTAACTTTAAAACTAACTGAACAGACAGCATTGGGGATTCAATTTCATTTATGAATTTACCAAATCATACTAATTTAAAATGCAGCCCTAACACAGGGTGCAACCTGTCAAATGCGACTAGACATTTTCCTTGGTCGCCCCAGTGCACCTGAAATTTAGCAGGTCTGATTTTAAATGAACACCAACTGGGTGTGCAGACTGTTGCCATTGAACAAATGTTTTCAACATATTTTCTGTATATTAACACAAAAAATAAAGATGACTGGAAGTCCAGATAAAAAAGGCACAGTTCAACAAAGAATAATCCCAATGAGAGTGGTCCAACAAAGAAATCCTGAAAGTAACAAAGCAAAGCAGGACCACTGGGAGAAACACAGTGACATCAGGAAAATCCATGACGAGGGAACAGACACAGATGAACTGATGACTTAAATGGCTAATGTATTTAAGGGAAGGCTAATGAGTGGCAGGTGAAACTAAATAGGACATCACAAAAGACGGGAAAAGTGCAATGATAGGAAGTACATATACAATTGAAGTTGTTTACATACACTTAATGCAAAGTTATTAAAACTCATATTTTAACCATTTCACAGATTTCATGTTAAACTATAGTTTGTTACTATATTAAGTTGATTAGGACATCTACTTTGTGCATCACACAAGTCATTTTTGGTTTAAAAATGGTTTAAAGCCAAATTATGGCTAATTCACATTTGAGTCAACTGGAGGTGCACCTGTCAATGTATTTTAAGGCCTACCTTCAAAGTCAGTGCATCTTTACTTGACATCATGGGACATTTGAAAGAAATCAGCTAAAACCTCAAACCAAAAAAACAAACTACAGTTTACAGTTGCACATGGGGAGACAAAGATCTTACTTTCTGGGGAAATGTCCTCTGCTCAGATGAAACAAAATTTAACTGATTGGCCATAATGACCATTGTTATGTTTGGAGGAAAAAGGGGGAGGCTTGCAAGCCGAAGAACACCTTTCCCATTGTAAGGCACAGGGGAAGCAGCATCATGTTGCACTTCACTAGGAAGGGAAATGATGTGAATATTGAAGCAGTATGTCAAGACATCAGCCAGAAAGTAAAAAGCTTGGTCACAAATGGGTCTTTTAAGTAGAGAATGACCCCAAGCATACTTCCAAAATTGTGGCAAAATGGCTTAACAACAGAGTTTAAGTATTGGAGTGGGCATCACAAAACCCTCAATGCAACAGAAAATGTGTGGGAATAACTGATAAAGCAAGTGCAAACAAGGAGGCCTACAAACCTGACTCAGTTCCACCAGTTCTGTCAAGAGTAATGGGGCAAAATTCCAACAACGTATTGTGAGAAGCTTTTGGAAAGCTACCCAAAACATTTGACCCAAGTGGAACAATAAAAAGGCAATAAAAATACTAACTAAGCATATTTAAACTTCTCACTGGGAATGGGATGAAAGAAATGAAAGCTGAAATAAATCATTCTCTCTACTTCTGACTTTAACTGTAGCAAAAAGAGGACACATGAGGAGACAACGTACAAATTAAAACAGGAAATAACTAAACAAATACTCTGATGAGCACTGCCTCTTTATGTCTCTTTCTCCAGGGAGTACAGTACATTTAAACATTATTAAATTAATACTCTTGGCAAACCTCAATATTTTAGAGCAAGCTCTAGTTGCCACATCTATTTTGTAATGAAGAGATTTAACCCTGTCTCACATTTTATTGTACAAATTGTCCAAAAGCGTAATTGTACAGCAGCAGTAAAAACAGACCTTATAAAAGAGTCTGCAGGGTTCCCTCTGAGCTTGATGTCTAGTACTTTGATTCAGTAGGTCACTAATGTATATGAAAAAAAAGCTAATTTTGTACACATATAGCAAGTATCAAAGTAAGAAGGGGAAACACTATAGTTTTAACACTAAGTTTATTTTTTATATTAATTAATACATTTTTTAAATTAATTAATTTAAAACTTAAAAAAAAAATATTTTTAAGTGTTTTTATAACACCCCTATATGAGTTCAGTTAGATTCATTTAGTTAACTTTGCCAAGCACTTTAAACATCAGCACTTTTTAACTATACTTAAACAATTGAGGTTATCACAGTTTATCTTTGAGTGTGCTGTGATTTAAATGAAGAAAAACATTTAAGTAATCTAACAATTACTTACCTAATGTGTTGAGAAATTACTCATGTGTATGGGAACTGACAAAAACGTAATGCTAAAAATGTATTTTTGGGTACACCTTAATCATGTGCTGGTGCACCTAAATGAAAAACTTTAGGACACCAGTGCCCCATGTGTAAACAGTTAGTACGGAGCCCTGTAATGGAACATTATGTTATTGTAATCCTTGTTCTATAAGCACAGGCAGAGCCCTCTCCTGGATTCTATAGGTAGTACTGTCCTCCAATCAGGATCACATACTCTACTCACCCACTGAAATTTGCATGAACATAGTCGGCCATCAGGATGAGCTTACTCGAATACATGGAAGCACTAATAAGGCTGTGACAGCTGCTTCTTCAGCAAGAGGTGTGGAAGTGGCAGGGTCCGATGGTAGAGGGCTCTACCTGTGCTAATAGAATAAGGGTTACTAAAACGTAACCTTCCATTCTATCTCACACAGGCTCCGCCCTCTACTGACTCTATTGCTGTAGTGGGTGAAGCCCGATAAATGACCGTCCTGCAGCGACCAATATCAACCCACCACAGCGAACCTGACCAGCTAAGGGTAACCGCGAAAGCTCGCCCAATTCCTACTCCAGTATTTGCTGAGAGGAAGTAGGGGACCACAGCCGCCCTGGGCCAGAAAGTCTGGCCCGGAGTCATCCGGGGACATGTGGTCACACAATGCCCAGAGACAAAGGGGTTCAGGTGCAGTGCAACTGACACCAATACATCCTGCAGCCGCCTTCACCAGTCCTGTGTCACCCCCACGAGTACATGTCCAAGTGGAAGAACCATATGAATGGACAAGGCATGGTCCACGGCAAAGGAGGGGTTCGGTTGGAGAGTCATGCCACTGTGGTCACCCCTGAGTAATAAACTGCAGGGGTTAACTGATAGGGCAGTCAGCTCACACATTCTCTTGGTTGAGGTAAAAAAAAAGCAGCAAAGCTGTCTTGAGTGACAACGCCCACTGAGCGGAAAGCTTCGGAGGCTCATAGGGGTCGGATACCAAGGCCTCGAGCACCAGCGGTAGGTCCCAATCCCAACCACTTTGCCCTGTAACAGTATGAACAAACACACATGTAACACATTTCCTGTGACGGCCTCACAAGCGGATCAGGCGACAGGTGTATGTGAAAGCAGGGCAGACGGGAGGGAGGAGGAATCAGCTCTTTGAGAAATGTAATTTGTTTTAATCAAAACATTTCTCAGAACTTGATCAACAGCAGGAACATTATGAACACTACGGGAGGGGGCGGACACCAGGGCCGCCAGCCTCCATGGAGACAACCATTTCTGTGCAGCAGGCGTGCTTCGGGCTCTGGGCTGACACGGACCTCTGTCTCTGCTTCTGCACCCACACAGCCTCAGGAAGGTGGATGCTGATGTGTCGCAGCTGGAGCAGCCTGGGAAGAGGCAACAGCTGCCACCACAAGAGCTCTGTGGCGACAGCATTCTCTCCTTCTCATCATTGTTGTGTTCCGCCTCGTCTCATCCTTTTCCTCTGTGGGTAAGTGAATGGCAGATTGTGGCTGAGCTGCGAGGACTCCTCTTCTAGCCTCTTTAGGTGCTGGTGCCATGGCCACCTGTGCGACCAGCTGGAATATTTTGTCAAAATATTCCACCATCTCTCTGTCACCAGGGTAGGAAGACTCCGTTTGGCCCTGTAAAATCCGCCAAGCCGGCAACAGGAATTTTGCTCTTTAGAGGTTGTTGCCATGACGCCTCAAGGCACTGCCAAATGTTAGGGAGGATAGATGACACAAAGGCCGCTTGCGGGGGGTTTGACGAGTCGTAAAATCCCTCACAAAGACGTCTTACCAGCTTGGGGATAAGTGGTGGGGCCGCGGGAACCCAACATTACACGCTGCTATGGTCATCACCTGTGGGAAGTCCCAGTTGGCGCAGCACTTCCATGTGACACTGAGGTGACAGAAACCGACAGAGGAGTCAACACTTGCAGTCAGTGACCTCCTGTTGCTTTTGATTAGATGTGATTTGATATTGTACTTTCAGTTGCTTTACAAGAGTAAGCAACAGTCTGAAACCACACACAACATGGTTAGAGCCACCAGGTTGGTTTTGGTAAATTTTTTTGTTAATGTCTTGGTTTATTTTCAGTAACTCTAAATCAATGTAACTTTATATGTACATGTTTGGTTGAAAACTTTGAATAAGCCAAGTAGGGAGGCAACACAGATTTAAGCTTTGTTTATGATGGACTCTGCTCCACTCTTCAGACAGGTCTTCTGTACAGGGAAACCAAAGGAGGCTTTTGACAGGACTGGCCCCTACCAGGTAGACAGCGATAGCACCGCCAAGCAAGAAGCCCAGGTAGACATCGATGGCGTGGTTCTTGTACTGAATAATCCGGGTCAGACCACAAATGATGGCACAGATGATGAAGGAGAAGACCAGCAGGGGCTTGAGCAGCTTGGATGAGTCGGTCAAGGTGCTGTTGAAGTACATCTGTGGACACATGACACATTTATTTTTCCATTGCCCTTGATTGATGACTGCTGTTGTTTTTTTCCCCCCCTCTTTTGTCTCTTCTCCCTATATTCTTACCCACACACAACTCCCATACACAGATATTCACCTACTTGGGTGCATAGTACAATAAGGAAATCTAAATGTATCTGCTCAGTTTTGCTCAGGTACCCCCTGTTATTACTTAAGCTTATCTGTATTTCTGTTCTTTTTTGGTTGTTGCTGATTCTCTCTCTTGTCTTTTAATGTCTCTGACAACCCAGCCCTTCCTGTTAATCACTTGATAACTTGTCTCGCACTATTAATAAACATATATGCCATTTAGCATCTAATCTGACTAGTGAGTCTTCAATATTTGCTTGAAGACAAACATTGGAGACGCTTTGTTAACACTTCGTATAAATTTAGCCTCTTCATGGGAGGGTGAGCAGCAGGGTTTAAGTGTTTACATGGGCTCAAACCATTACTCACCGAAACATAGACAGCAGCGAAGGATGCAAGGGTAGCGTGCTGTGACGGGAAGGATTTTCTGCAAGAGATGAAAGAACAGAAATAGACTCACCCAGCGTTCACATCTGTATGTGTGAGTCAACAGAGGGTGGGAAGAGGGTTTAACCACTGCCAACAAAACACAAACATGACAGATCTCATACACCATCCTGCACACACTGCAGTTTATGCCAGTTTATGCGGTTTTGCCTAATTTCATTGTCTTACTTGTGCTAATGCAAATGTATGTTGACGCATTTGAGCTTGTTCTCCAATAGCCGATGCTGCTTAATTGTTATTAGTGCTTTGGCTGTGTCACTGTCACATTGAACTAAGAAGTGAAATGTAATTCAGCGTGCCAAAGTGTCAGTTTGTTCCATTTACCAACTTGTACAATGAAAAATGCTAGTTTAGGGGGTATTGCTTAATTTCATTGTCTTACTTGTGCTAATGCAAATGTATGTTGATGCATGTGAGCTCATTCTTCAATAGAAATTCTTCAATTAACATAGTTAATTTTACTTTAAGTTCTGTGTGGAGTGGGTGCGATCTGGTGATAATGTGAACCTCTGAACTAGTTATGATCTGCCAGTGAAGCTCCTCACATGCAGGTGAACAGGGACTGATGACTCCATGTGTGTTTCCAGTTGTCTATACACACAAGCATGTTTTCAGAAAACGGCTCTCGCAGAATACCAGTATACCAACTGATGGGGAAGGAGAAAAAGACGAAGGGGGCAACAGCAATGGTAAGTAGCCTTATTAGATAATTACGCACAAACGTCGAAATTGCGTTAGCTAACTGCTAACAAGGTTCGTATGTGACTAAGTTAAGTTAGCTTAAAGTTACACCACAACTTTTCGATAGGCAGAAATATACCATTGTACGGATTTTACAAACATTATATGGACTTATTTCGATTTTTAGACATAGTGAAAGTGTCGGTTCAAAGCACAGATTGCCTCACTTCTTCCAAACTTTAGCTGTTGAGCCGAATCAGAAACAAGTCAGGGCAGCTTATCCTTTATTGATAATACTTTGTATAAGAATTTTGTAGACCTCTTGCAGTTTTTAAACAACACATAACCAGAACAAGACTAATCTTTTACTTTTAAAAATGTATGAGCTCATAGAAATTATTTTTGCAATAGCATCACTCGTCACTCTTTTGTATCATACATCTTCGCTATGCCTTTTCTCTGTGCAAGGACAGTAATAATGGACTTCTTCCTTAATGTGCTAAGATTTTGCAATATGATACTGTGCATGCTTAAAGGTTAGGATTTAGATCCTCTATGTTTTTTACTTTACTTTCACATACAATCATATTCAGTATAATGTAGAGTAACTTGTTCTCTGTATTTAACCCATCCCAGAGGGCCAGAGGTCAGCCACTGTGCGGTGCCCAGGGACCAAGTCCAGCTCTAGGCCTCAGTTGAGGGCACTGACAGGAGAATGAACCTAACAACCTAATATAAATGTTTTTGATGGTGGGTAAAACCTACTCAAGCACGTAGCCAGCTTGGGGGTTTACCCAGGGTTTACATACATGTATGTGTTTGTGAGAGGACACCCACAAGCAGATGGATTTAATCAATAAATTATTTGTGTTTTCCTACTTAAAAAAAAAATTGTGGCAGCTGTGAGGTAGAACAGGTCTCTGGTTTGATCCCCGGCTCTGACTGCATGTCAAAGTGTATTTGGGCAAAATACCAAACCCCAAATTGCTCCCAATGGCTGTTCTATCAGTGTGTGAATGACTGAGCACAGAAATAGCTTTGGATAGTAAGCGCTTTATAGTTCCTAATGAGCAGGTCAGCAACTTGCCCGGCAGCTTCTGCCATCAGTGTATGTGGCATGGATGCTGAAAATTGCTTTGAGTAATTGCTAGAATATTTACCATAGTTATACCACACACACTGACATTCAGGTCCTAAGCATGAATAAAAAGGCACATTGTAACACACTAACTTGCTTGGGGAGAGTTAACTATCCAGCAAAAGAAACATACTGAGAATAAACACTAGGAGTATGTTTGACTACACTATTTTTACATTTTAACACATTTTCATAAATGTAAAAACTTAAAAATGCGTATCACAGTTTTTGTTCTCTGATGATAAATGCTTTTATATTTATTCTAATGAGGTCATAACTTTATTTTGGTCTTGTGTCACAGTATTTATCATTTTTGTCTCTGCATTAGACAAGAAGAATCACAGTACTGGGATCAAGTGAGCTAAAAGACTCAGTTATCTGACTCATCAGAGTCGTTTGAGCGAGTCTCATCTTCCTCCCCTACATCGTCTTCCTTGTCTTCGTCCTCCTCCATCCTCTGATGAGAGAAAGAAAGTGAATAAGTGCAACAAGGACAAGAAAAAGAAGAAGAACCAGAAAGAAAGGATGCAACTTTGGTGAGTGGGCTCGGAAAATCTTTATCCTTACTACGTGTAATTATAAAAACATGGACTATATTACCATTTCAAAACTGATTTAATTACCAGTGTATTTCCATGTATTATTTCTTGATCCATGTTCATCAAGAATATTGTTCATATTGATGTTGATGTCGATCTACAGATGGGTGACAAATTAGAGGGGAAACCTGAATAAATGAGTGAAGAAACATACCGAATGCAGATGAAACAAAGTCCGCTAACCCCGACAAACGACTCCATCACAAACTCGCGTCAACATAGGCAGGGCATTCGAATCATGGAGACAACTCTGTTTGGTTTTGGGGATCAAAACCGACCCTGAGCTGGCTTTCATCCTACTGGAAATGTCAGCTAACATTACTGCAAATCATGTGATATACTGTATATAGTGTGTTTATGTGTTTTGGTTGGCTCAAGTTGGATAATGTTAGCTTGCCTTTCGATGATCAGTTGCTAGCTAGCTAACATTACCTGGCATGACAAAATACTGTCTTGAGTAGATAATGTCAGCTAATTTATCCTAACTTACGGGCAAACTGGCTTGCTTGCCATTTACTAATGGATTTATCGACCAACATTATGAAGTAACCAATGCCAGATCCACAAAACCTTGGTCAATGTCATGTTCAGTCTCCTGTAGACTATGTCGCGTCTGTTTTGTGTGCAGTTGGTTTGCGAGCATATTCGGTTGTTTGCAACCTGACACCTCACCGCTAGATGGCGCTAAAAATTACACAAGGCACCTTTAAGTTTTGACCAGATTGACTCATAACAGGTTGCATAACTATATACTGTATAGCCTTTAATGTTCACTCAAAGTAACTGAATAAGTAGCCTAAAAATAAATAGGCCTAAGTTGATGATATGAATCATGACACATATGTATGAATCACAGGCAGCACAATAATAATTACAGTGTTTGCGCCCATTGGTGATTTATTCACAATCAGTTGTGGGAAAGTGGCAGAAATATGACTGTATAACAGTTAAGAATTATATTCACTATTTAGGCTTTAGTTTAGCTTGACTGCTGCAGCCAACACGCTTCAAAAGGTGCAACTTTTACTTTGAAGGCGAGCTGTATCTGTTTCCGGCTCTCTAGTTCCTTGTTTCATTTTCATTGTACAAGTTGGTTAATGAAACAAGCTGACACTTCGGCATACTGAATTGCATTTCACTTCTTCATTCAATGTAACAACGACACAGTCAAAGCATTAGTGACGTTTAGGCAGCATCGGCTATTGAAGAACAAGGTCACACGTCAACGTACATTTGCATTAACACAAGTAAGACAATAAAATTAGGTAATACCCCATAAACTGGCATTTTTCATTATACAACGTGAACAATAGCAGATGAATTATACTTCATGCATGGACCCACACACACTCAGTTGTTAATGGGTTGAATTACTGAACCCAATTAGATGCATCTTTTCATCTTCTACTGTTTGTTTACATCTTTGACCTGAACGATAATTCAACAAAGGCTGTTAGACACCAATGAAGCAGAATTTTACATTGAGTTGATATCTTAATCTGATGCTACTAGCCAACTACCAATAAAACAGACACACAGTGTGAATGTGAGCTCTACAGTCATATACTGCAGTGTAGCAGCTTGACTATGCGCTAGTGGAAGTGAACCTGTGGCCCAGTTTCTCACTGAGCTCCAACCCAATGACCTACTTCTGACAACTCCTGGTACTTACTACCCCAGCCAGCCCTAATCTTTACTCCTGACTCTGCATGTGTGTGAATGTGTGTGTTTTGGTGCATTAATGCAGTTGTACATACTGTGTGTGTGTGTGTGTGTGTGTGTGTGTGTGTGTGTGTGTGTGTGTGTGTGTGTGTGTGTGTGTGTGT
>JBBPCS010072333.1:0-16168 GCA_037974645.1 Hollardia meadi
CAGACATATTAGGAAGGGACACTCCTTTATCTCTGTTCTGCATCCCCACCATGGACTTAATTCCTTTCCAAGCCGCCCTAGAACACCCAGAATCCAGCTCACTTTCTACTTTCATTTTATAATTATTTTTAGCTATTTTAATTTCCCTCTTAAGCAGTTTATGTGCATCCTTCCTATTAGTGTAGTCTCCCTCATAATAGGACAACTTCTTCTGAATAAGAGCATATTTCAGTGATTTGCTAATCCATGGCTTATTATTGGGGAAGATAACGCATGTTTTACGTGGGATCACCATATTTTCACAGAAAGAGATATAACTGGATACAGTGTCTGTAAGATCATCCAACTCCGAACAAGAGTTTTTAAATAGGTCCCAATCCGTGCATCCAAAACACTCCTTAAGTTCCATCAGTCTAAACCGGAACAACTCTGTGTTCAAATTTTCCTCTTTTCAGGGCTGATTGATAGATGGGGACCAAATGAACAGTACAGTGGTCAGATAAACCCAGAGGAGCCATTGCATAGGATTTATAAGCTCCCTTAATGGAGCCATAGCACTGGTCCAGTACTCTACCCCGTCTGGTAGTACAGGAGATGTACTGGGAGGGGTGGTTCAGAGACTTAGACATAGAACACTGATTAAAATCGGCCATTACAAAATTGGGTGCGTCGGGACAGATAGACTGTAGGTGCTGCACAGTTTTCATCAAAGTTGCCGTTGCGTTATCCACATTTGCCTTAGGGTGAATGTAAACAACTGTAACAAATAGTTGTGGAAATTCACGTGGCAAATAAAATAAAATGGCCAAAGTGACACAGATAGAAGCTCAATATCAGGAGTACACACAGTTTCCTTCACGACCACAGTCTTGCACCAACGTACAGGCACACGCCCCCACCCTGAGATTTGCCTGTCAGCTGTGCGTCACGATCCAGACGCCAGGGGTGCCCAAAACCATCGATTTCTAAATCAGCGTCAGAATCGTGGTCTTTAAAGCCAGGTTTCAGTGAGGGAAATAATACAGCTGTGTTTGTACTCAGAAAGGAACTTCACACTCGCCTGAAGTTCGTCGATTTTGTTCCTTAATGACTGAACGTTGGCGAGTATGACAGAAGGCAGAGGAATACTGCACAGCTGCTGTCTCCGTAATCTCTGGCGCACTCCTCCTCTCCTTCCTCGCTTCCTCAAACGAACAGTCCTGAATGTCTTGCTGTCTTGACCAGTGCTATGACAGTCCTGCAGTCTTGGAGTCAGCATTATTCCTATAATCCCTCCAGATTGCCGATGGAATCACAGTTTCCGGATCAAACGCTACATCGGCGTTGCGGAACTGAAGAAGAAACTCGCGGCTGTACTTCAGACTATGAGGCTGGTCAAACTCATTCAGAGAAAACACTGCTGCAAAAAGTGCCAATAACACCAAAAAATAATATGCCACATCATGGTCGACAGATAACAGCGAGATCAGCAGGTCACCATTCATCCAACAGTCAGAAACGACATTAAACAGTACAAAAAACAATAAAAACACGACTGCTGCTGCTAGTCGCTACTCGTGCAGCGCCTGCACACCTGTCTCGGTAGTAGTTTGGATAGCAAAACAAAACAGAAATGAAAAGGCCTGTTTGTTCATATTTGGAGACTGGATGTGCATTTACATTATTAATTCAGCAGAGGCCTAGTGAACAGATTTGCAGATGTGCCTGCTGTCATCAACAGCAGCAGGTTTTTTGAGACGATCACTGCCCACGGCACTTTTCGACTGTTCAACCAGACCAGTCGGACATCCAGGATGGGAGCCATGTTAGCCCAGCTCGGACTTAAGGATGCTCCTGGCTAATATGTGGAAATGGACAAAATCGGATTCAGGCTGGCCAAGCAACGGAAAATCAGAGACTGTTGTGCCCACATCTTCATGGAGACCTGTCTCCACCACAACATCCCAGATCAAGCTGTTGCACTCGACGAGCTGAACTGTGTTCCAAGCTGACAGAGTGCAGGACTCTGACAAGACAAGGGGAGTCGTTGATGCTTAAACACAGTCAAAGTTGATGGTTAATGGTTCCCAGATTAAAATTGATTAAAATTAAATTAAATTAAGTTTTTTTAAAAAGTTTGATTTTCATTTTGTGTTTTGTATAACAAAAAAAATAAAATCACTAGAAAACAGAAACAAATAAAGGCCTGTTCTTTTCATATTATGAGACCTGTTGTAGTCATTGGCAATCCTACATTTGGCACTCTTGTCTTGTCAGTGTGCCACACAGTGTTGCTTTAGACCAGGTCAAAATCTATTTGGAGATATGTGCTTTTAGACAAAACGAGGTATGTCATCCATATAATTCATAACTTTCTCACATTTCAACTGTCATAGAAAAAAATCCTTAAGAGATTTGCTGAAATTTTCATTGCAACCCTATTCAAGATGATCTTGAACCATATGAATGTTATTTTACTGTACATTTTTTGAGATTGATATTCCCATTAATTTCCTCAAAAACTGTACAGTAAGATTACTCCAAATTTCACATGGTTATAGTGAGGGTCGTCCTCAACAGGATTCCGTAGTAAATTGCAGCAAACTTAAAGAAAATAAATATATGACAGTGACAAAGAGCAGGAAATTATGACTGGTATACTGTAATTTCATGTGACTTTTACATTCTGTTATGGAAAGGGTTTTTATCAAATTTGGACTTATTTGGTGATATCACATTCATTGAATCATGATTTTTAATATAACGAAAGGAAGTTATTGCTATAATGTCAGTCTTTCTTTTTGGCTGCTCCAAGCACCGGTACCGTTACAGCATGAATAGACCCTGCAGCAAAATCTGCATTAAGATTTCTGTGGATGACGGGCCTTGTTTTGTCTAAAATCCTATTAGAGTAAGACACTTTGTCCTGCATGAGCTAACGAATCTGTGTATCTGTGTTCCTTCATCTCAAATTATTTTGAAATTAAAATTGGAAAATAAAAAACCTGCTTTATTTACCTTTTACAAAATTGTATTAAGAATTTTTTGTTTCATATTATAGATTTTCATACAGTGAGTCAAACAAAAATTCAAGTTTCCATTACTCCAAAATGCAAAACTAGGGCGATAAAACACAACACAAGACTTGTTATCTTCACTTGTGGGGACATTACATAGATTTAATTTCTGGTAGACATAACTATAACCACTACTTGCCTAATCCTAATGGTGTGTTCAGACCAAACGTGAAGATAATTTTTCACGCAAGTAGATTACATACAAAGTCAATACAAAGATAGGAATAGGTGTGAATTTGCGCCGGGCGACACGAATGACGCGGTGCGTTTTACGCGAAGATGCGAAATTCACGTCATTCACTTCATTCGCTCAAGTTTAAATATTTCAACTCGCGCAAGTAATTTGCGTGACGTTGTGCTAGGGCCTATTCAGTGCTGGAGTCTGTTATTTACGTGACAACGTATGAACGCAACACAGGCTATTTGTTACATTCAGGCAGACCACAGTAAATATTCAGCCTAAACTAGGGAGAATGGAGGACGTTAAACAAAACTTGTCATCAGGAAAGTTTAAAACGGTCAGAAAAATGCGGCCCGAGCCGCACTATAGTGGGCACCCAGAGCTGTATGATACAACATGTTTACTGTATGTACAGAGACCAGGTGAAGTGGGTGGGTTGAGTTTACTTGCATTACTTGCACGAGTAACACAAGTAAAGTCTTCATCCTAAAATTTTATGATTTATGTGTGTCAAATTTTTATTGGTTTAGCATTTTGCTCCCCACAAAGTTGTGGGACCCCAGACCGTGAGTGGGCTCCTGATTTTGGGAACCTCCCCCCCCCCAAAAAAAACAAAAACAAAACAACAACAACAACAGGTGTATCTGAGCAAAAATACAGCGTACAAAATACTCAGTACAGTCAACCCAGACCACAAAAGCTTAAAAGGAATTGAAGACCACAGTGGGAAAGAGAAAGCATGAAAAAGTAGCCAATCATCGCACAAAATGCGACAAAGTCAACACATTTTCCAGATCGACTCTATTATTAAACATGTTTAAACTCACGATTGACGTTTTCAAAGGAGCACAATCGGCTGGTTGTTGTCAAGCTGATATCCAACACACGTGGACCTCTCCCACCCTCCATAACACAATTTCCCAGCTCACTTAACTAGGCTAACTAACTAGGCTTGCTGCTATCGTTCTTGCAAGGTGCATTCATGTAACATGAAACAGAACTACCATCTTGTCAAACGATTAAGTGTATAATAAAAGACCAATATTGGCAAATCATTCTAGCAGCAGTATGTGTCCAGTTCAATGGAATAAAAGCGTTTGATGAATGAACTGCAGAGGGCCGGAAAGCCTGGACTAGTGGCACACATCAAACTCTGGCCCGGCCTCTGTGTGTAAATCACAGTGATGAAAGCTGAAGCAGACTCAGTCATGTAGAACTAATGGACAGGTGGGGCTGAGAGCAAGGAGCTGCCGATACCACCCCCCAAAAACACAACTCATCACATCAGTGCTGACAATACACACAGACACACACACACAAAACCAGGGAGGGAAAAAAAGTAGGAATACGAGGTGAGCCAGTAATCAGAGAACACTTCAGCAGCTTAATCAGTATTGCTTGTCTGATGAGGAAGAACACTTCTGGTTTTTGTGGGCAGCAGCCTTCATTAATCATCCTCAAAAGAAACACCACTCCACCACAACTTGAGTTGAGCACCCTCTTTTCTGCAGCAGCCTATGTAGAGCCCAGCCGAGAAAACCCGTCTGGAAAAAGAAAGGAGAAAAGAAAGCAAATCATGCTCTTTTCCAATCAGTCCAATCAGCTTTGGTCAACTTCAGTGTCCAGAGGTTTAATGTTTCAAATGAACACCAGACATCTACTGGTTTGATTATTTAGTGCACATTCCCATGCCATTTTCCCATGAAGAAAGGACTTTCCATTGCAGTGATGTCAGTTACAGATGCATTACCTTAGACCCTAAGGCCTTTCTTTTTTAGATAAACTCACACACACAGTAATCTGTTACTATCACGCCACCGACGCCACCAAAACTCATTTCGCTTTTTGAAATTTCAAAACAAATGACATCCTCTGTGACATGACGTGACCTTTAGAGAGTAAGCACACTCTGATGACTCAGGGTGGGAGTTTGGCAGTTCAGCCTGAAGAGCGTTATGTTTCCAGGACACACACGCACAAAGACATGACAATGATCTGATTCAACCAGGGAGAAGGATATAATTAATATCACTGTTATTATTTAAAACCTGAGCATGAGTAAAATAAAGCCACTGATGATTATTATTTGCAAATGATCAGACAGCCCAATTTTAATACAGCCTGACTTTGAGATTGATTGTCTCTAAGAATGGACGGATATTAACTCTGAATATTAAAATGTTTTTTCATCATCTGAATCCCATCTGTTTTCTGTTTCATATATCTAACAATAGAGAAATAAATTTCGTTAGTCATTTCCTCATTTACATTTAAGATTGTATTTAGTTAACATACTGTACATATTCTTGAAGCTAAAGTGTTTAAACCTTTTAGCGGGTGGCAGTCTGGTGGGGGAAGTGATTGAACCAGTCTGTCCTCTTTATGTAACTCATATCAAGGTGCCCTTGAGTAAATCAAGCCTTAGCTTCTGCAGTGAAGCTGCTCATTGGCCAACATTAGCAGAATTACCTAAAGGCTTATATGAAAACATATTTCTTGATCTATTGTAGAGGATAAGGTTAGAAACATACATACAGGCAAGAGGGAGCATGTTGGATGTATGTTGGAGCAGGTATGTTGGAGCATGTTGAACTCTGAGTTCCTAAAAGCAAACTTTATTATTAGAAGACTAACAGATACAAAAGTAACACTGAAGTAGATAAAGTGAATGGTAAATGGCTTGCATTTATATAGCGCTTTTCTTGTCAGCTTGACCACTCAAAGGGAACCATTCACACATACGCTCACACACACACACCGATGGCACATCATTGTGGGCAATTTGGGGCAGTATTTTGCTGAAGGACACTTCAACACATAGACTGCAGGGGCTGGGAATCAAACCACCAACCCTCCAATCACTTGACAACCACTCTACCACCTGAGCCACAGCCACTCAGTGTCAGTCAATCTTTTGTATTCTTTTAAAAACAACACTTAATTTAATGGTCAATCATAAGATACCATATTGGCCCACATGAGCAGTACCAGTACGAATGGCAATATGGGAATCGGCCTTTGATAGATGATGTATAACTTGCATCAACCTAAGTGCATTTTGGAGGTATTTTGTGGTCCACGAGTAACGTCATTCTGTAGTCAACTCCGAATTTTCTTTTTGTTCGCTTTCATTTGTTTCGTCTTTACAATAGGACTACAGTATGTCAGGCCTCGGTAATAAAAGATACTCTCCACTCAAATATTTGTTGTTCTTCTATGTCTGACATGGACTATACTGACTTGTCTCTGTCTAAAGTTTGTCACTAGAGAAGTTTTCACATTCCTCTACTAAAGGGGAGATGTCTATGCACTTCCTAAAAACATGAAATTCAAACATACACCGGATGAGTGAGATTTGGTACATCACAAATACGAAAGCCAATTGCTGTCTAATTTACAAATACTACTACTGCCAATGAGCCAGTTCCCAGGCAAACATGGTTGGCTATTAAAATGTGAACACACTGTAACATCGTAGCAGATATTATTGTACGTTTCACAACCACTAATGCTGTTTCAGCCACTGCCAGTTACAAGCTAAGAAACAACATAAACAAAAGATGCTAACTACACTTAGCATTCTGATGTCAACTCCTCATCTGACACATCTAACATCTCTCTGATGTATTTCTGTTTTTAGAGTTTAGAAGTTTGTACATCCCCAATTCCAAAAAAGTTGGGACATTATGTAAAATGTCAACAACAGAGTGCAATGATTTCAAACCCTTTTTAACCTAAATGTAATTGTATACAGTACAAAGACAAGATACTTAATGTTCAACCTGATAAACTTTATTGTTTTTTTTATGAATATACGCTCATTCTGAATTTGATGCCTGCAACGCGTGTCAAAATAATTGGGACAGGAGCATGTTTACCATTGTGTTACATCACCTTTTCTTTTAACAACACTCAGTAAGCGTTGGGGAAGAGACGACACTAATTGTTGGAGTTTTGAAAGTGAAATGCTGTCCCATTCTTGCTTGATATATGACTTCAATTGCTCAACAGTCTAAGGTCTTGGTTGTCATATTTTGCCCTTCATAAAGAGTCACACATTTTCAATGGGGGACAGGTCTGGACTGCAAGCAGGTCAGTCTAGTACCCGCACTATTTTACTCTGAAGCCACGCTGTTGTAAGGCAGCAGAATGTGGCTTCATCGTCCTCCAGAGACGTCCCTGAAAAAGATGCCATCTTGATGGCAGCATATGTTGTTCCAAAACCTGTATGTACCTTTCAGCATTAATAGTGCTGTCACAGATAGGCAAGTTACCCATGCCATGGGCACTAACACACCCCCATACCATCACAGATGCTGGCTTTTTAACTTTGCACTGGTAACAATCTGGATGGTCCTTTTCCTCTTTAGCCCGGTGGACATGACAGACCAAAGGATACTTTTCCACTTTGCATCAGTCCATCTCAGATGAGAGAGAAGTCAGCGGCATCTCTGGATGTTGTTGATATAGGGGTTGCGCTTCACATGGTAGAGTCTTAACTCGCATTTGTAGATGCAGCGACGAACTGTGTTTAGTGACAATGGTTTTCCAAAATGTTTCTGAGCCCATGTAGTAATATCCTTCATAGAATCATGTCAGTTTTGAGCATTCACTGTTGGTTTTCATCCTTGCCCCTTACATGCAGAGATTTCTCCAAAATCTCTAAATCTTTTGATGATATTTTGGGCTATAGATGGTCAAATCCCCAAATTTATTGCAATTGCGCTTTGAGAAACGTTGTTCTTAAACTGTTGGACTATTTACCCACACAGTTTTTTACAAAATGGTGAACCTCTCTCCATCGTTGCTTATGAGAGACTGAGCCTTTCGAGGATGCCCCTTTCATACCCAATCATGATACTATCACCTGTTACCGATGAAACGCTTCACCTGTGGAATGTTCCAATCAGGAGTTTCTGAGCATTCCACAACTTTCCCAGTCTTTTGTTAAATAAAAGCATAAAATTCAGAATACAATGTGACAGGATGCATAGCCATTTTACTGTCATATTAAAGACAGAGCAGGTAGTTTGCCTACTTTAAAAAGACGGTCTAATGATTCTATGGAGTCACGCTGAGATTCCTGACACTTCAGGGAGGTCACTGTGCTGTTGAAGTGGGATCAATTAAGGCCATGATTTGCATGGGGGAAGACTCTTTGTCAAGACTCAATTTGAGGTAATGGAGGCAACACCGAAGTGAAGATGAGGCAGACATACATATCAGACACACATGCATAAAATATTGAATCATGAGTTGGTATTTATGAAGTGCATCAGAAGCATGTCTAATGCCAACAATAACCCTCTGGTATCTGCTTCCTTTTGCATGTTGTCTTCTGTCACATGACCCAGTCTGATGTGACATCCTGCGTGTTTATGTGCCATGATACAGTTCGTGCCCATTATGTAACAAAATCCATACTCTCTGAAAGCAGTGTCCTTTTCTATTGATTGCACCGTGTCCTGTGAGGACGAGTTAAAATGGTAATCATCAGTTATGCAGAGGCCTGACGGCCCCTGAATAAAATACAGCCTTCAGCTACACTTTTCTCAGCCTATGGACAGCACAGGGGACCAGCAAATATTGATCCGCAAAATATCTGCACGTCCGCTAATTCAGCCCATGTGTCCACTTGAAACACTTCAACGTAGATCTATAATGCGGTTTGTTTCTTTATCGTTCCATAGATGCTTATCAATTTCCCAGAGAGATTTTTAATGAGGCAAAATTTAATTAAAAATCTGATTAAAATTGCGTTGCTACACACAACTGAATCTCATAAAGAGAGAAGCAGCACAGCCATATTGACCATACCGCTGTCTCTCTGATGCCCTATAAAAGAGTTTGCCCTGTCATGTCAGGGCAGTCAAGCTTGAGGAGCCTTCAAGGAACCTCTTGCAGCTGAGGTCGAGTTATTCAGGTACTCCTTGCCCTTTTCATTTCGGCTTTTACTTTTTATTTCTTCACAGAGGTGTGTGCAGAATTCTGGTGCAATCAGCAAGGCACCACTGACCTTGAGATCAGCTATTACTACATTCTCCCAGCCCCTAACCCACATTTATCAGGCTAGAGCTGCTTCATATTCAAGGCACAGAGTAATCCTCAGCACATAAATAAGGCATTGCTTCAAAACACTGTAATAATATGTGACTTCCATTTTGGCCAAACCTCAACCCATGTGACCTCTCTAAAGGGCTCAGCTTGTTGGTGTGTGGTTCTCATGCATAAACAGGACTAGAATTCTACCGTCCAGCTAGTGCCTCCTAGAGCTTGCAACTTTCATGACACACAACAATTGTTGGGCAGTGTTAAATAAAATGAACATAGAACTGATGATTTAGCGATTGAAATCTTACTGTGATTAAAAACTTGTTGTGTCTGTTGTTAGGGTGGTGCTTAAGGCTACATACTGTATGTGGGTATTACATAGTAACTTCAAGTTGGTAAATTACAATATATGTACAAGCACTTTTTTATACTTTGACTTTTGTTCCAGTCTATATTGCAACAAACATTTCTCTTTTGTTTTGTTTTTTTACTTTTCACAGGAGAAATTTAAGCAAGTCTGCACTCTGGACCAAATAAAAAATGTGCTTTCACATCCCCCCTTTTCACTCTAGCAATGCCCCACCATCATATAAAAACAGAAATCTAAGCACTGTTGAGATTTTTATATCATTCTTCCTGAACGCCAGATAAATCCAGATATTACATACTGCCTTTGGTGGTCATCCAGAATTCATAGAACCTTAGTTAAGTCTTCTTGCGAGATGTAATTTGAAATGAGTTCAAGTGAACGAATGTACAACTTATAGTGGAGAGGTCCCAGTTACTTGTTAGAGAAATGCAAGCCGTCACTCCACTGATATATACAGCTGTATTGTTAAAACTGAGACAGGTCTGGCGAAGGGGTTGCTGGAACAAATTACTGTCAGAGCTTTGATGGGCGGTGAAGGATGAGGGTGCATAGCTTTTAATTCATTTTTTTGAATATGTGACAGGTGGTAAAATGTTGCTAAGTTGCATTATAAAAATAAAATGATTTAGCCATATGGAAGCATGGAATCGGTTATTATGGCGGCACCAGAAGAATCCCATTGAGATTCCAAAATGGGAATGGTTCATCCTTTAGGGAGCATTAGTAAATTGCAAAATTTTCATGGAAATCCACTGAAATCGAAATACCTGTGGCAGTCATCTCAAACTAATAATGGGCAGCCAAATTTTGCCCAAAACTTTTAGTTCTAGTGGGAATCCGAGTTTCGAAGACACCAAATATACGTATCAGACTAACTCAATATTTGCCAGCACCTATGTGGGAAATTGGACTGTTGAACGACTCAAACTGCAGACAGTCGACAAAAATTTCAGACCTGCCTGAAATCCATCCGATTGTTCAGGCAATTAATCAGGCATCATGACGCTCGTCAAGCTTAAATTGGAGAAGAAAGAAATTGGAAATTATTTCAAATTCATTGAGTGCGACCAATTTGATATCAACAAATACAGTGTCTGCCTGACTTAGGTTGCTGGTCATTCAAGACCAGTAAGGCTGTAGTAGCACAAGCTCTGAGTGTATTGAGGCAAGGGTGCTTTCTGTTACTTAATATCTCACCTATCTATTTGTAAGAGGTAGATTGCCATAGTCCCACTGCAATTATTTTGCAATGGAGCAATGACAGTACTGACGTGGAAAGGCACGTTTTGTATGTGTAATTTTCGGTCAGATCTGATCACATGCAATTCAGACTGAAAAGGCACTGAATTTAATCATGCAGTTGTTGGTTTAAATAAATGCTTTTATAGATACATGATAGGTACATGCTGCTTGTTTCCAGCTGAAATTGGGTCAGTGTGCTCAGTTTGTTCTGAAGTAGTGATACACTTTATCAGGTTTACTTCAGAAATGGTTCTTGAATCAAACTGTGATATAGCTATGTATAGACCATGAGAAGAACTTAAAATGTTCTGTTTTATCCTCTGTTGTTTTGTAAAAGCTAACATGTTTGTCTCATTTGATTATTGGACCCTGCCTGTGCAGGACTTACTACAGAGGGAACTCTATGGAGTCCGCCATGTTGCACCGCCATGTTTCTACAGTAACCCAGAACAGCCAAAGCAAAAACTGGCTCTTCGCATTTTTCAGCAGGGGAGGGTGAGATGAGGAGTGTTGCATGCAAAATAAGAGGCTATTCAGAAAGAATTTTAAAATTGAAAATTATATGTTTTTGTTCTGTAACACACAGTTCACACAGTGTCATCACGTATGCGGAAATCCCAAAAAACTGTGAAATAAAATCCCTTAAGAAATAATAGGTAATCGACGGGAAAAGAGCTCAAACCAACCCATTTTGGGGGCCATGTTGTTTTGCAACACCTTAACATAGAAGAGTGATTCAAACTTTAAACAGGTTTGGTTTAATGTGAGAAATGGGCATTTTGATAGCTGTTCCCTCCTTTTCAGATTTTATAATGGGTTGTGTTGTGCTCCTTCTTGTCATATCTATTTGGAAACAAACAGACTTATACTTTGCCTTGCCCAGAAAATTATGGAGAAAAGCAGATGGTGCCAGTTTTTTCTTTTTTTTGTCATGGCCCTGTTTTTTTCTTACTTACTTACACAAATTACATCTCAGGACACTCAAAGTTTGGTCATTTCAACAATACAAACTACCTTCCTACCAACCTTCATTAAGACTCACTTTTTCAAGGGGTGTTTCCCAACCATTTTCTCTCTCTCCTTCAAAGAGCAGCAATTTTCTGTTGTTGATTGGCTTATTTAAACCCCCAGTAAGTTTATTCCCTTGTTGTGATTGGTGGATGGCTTTAAAACCATTTTTGCTTTAGCCTATCTTTTCCCAGTCTACCGCCAAGAACAGGAAATGTAATTTTTACATTTTTAAATATTTATAATACTATCATGTCACTCAGTAATGTAACACTTGATAAGATCCGAACAGACTGGGGAGAAGAACTTGGAATAGATATATCTGATGAAATATGGGATAGTGCATTGGATAGGGTAAATGGGTCAACATCATGTGCTCGCCTTGGCCTAATTCAGTTGAAAGTTCTTCATCAAACCCATTATAGTAAAGTCAGGCTGTCTAAGATCTACCCTAATGTAAATGAAATATGTGATCGCTGTCATACAGAAAAGGCAGACTTGACCCATATGTTCTGGTCTTGTAATAGGCTAAACAACTTCTGGACTACTGTATTTCAGACGTTATCTGAGGCATTTGACAAAGATATTCAGCCCAGTGCTGAAATGGCAATTTTTGGAGTTCCAGGGGAGGGTATACTAATGACAAATAAAATAAAAGACGTGTTTGCCTTTGCAACTCTTCTTGCTCGGAGAAGGATTTTGTTAGAGTGGAAATCGGAACATCCGCCCAAAGCTTCAGCTTGGATGAATGACTTGATGCTATTCCTTAAGTTAGAAAAGATAAAATACTCCATTAGAGGGTCAACCCAAAAATTCCATACAAGATGGGACCCTTTAGTGCTTTATTTCGAAAGGCTTAAGGCCCTTCCCCAAAACTCAGCAGGAACTGTGACTTTTTCCTTCATGACTAGACCTCCTTGGACTGCTCATCGGGCTCTCAACATACTAGAGTGTAGTGAGAAGAACTGAAGGTAAATTAGCCTATATACTTGAACTTCCACAGATTCTATAAAATGTTTGGAGTCAAATGTTTGTGAACAATGCTTTTTGCTTCAAATAAAAAAAATGCTTTAAAAAACCCAAACATTTTTGCTAGCTGAAACTTCCTCTTTCACCGTGAAACGCGGGCACACAGACACACACACACGCACACACACACACACACACACACACACACACACATACATTAACACCTATTGTCTTTCTCAGCCTATTTAATTTAATACATCCATACGGAATAACTATAGCTAAATACAAAAGTAGATATGGGCCTACTACTACTACTAATACTGATAGTACTATCACTACAGTTCTCAATATTACTACTACTACTACTACCCCCTTCTACTACTTCTACAGGTTTTGCTACTGCTACCAAATAGCACTAACACTACAGGTTTTATCACTTACTTCTTACATAGTACTGGCAATATTAGTATCAAAGTAACTTACTAAGCATCAGGCACACAGTCAAAATTTCTTGAGAAATGTTCTATATATTTTTTTTTTTATGTTTTAGTAGGAATGGTCTAAAACATGCGTGGGCAACATTTTTTTTAAAGGGCCACATTGACACTGAAAAAGTAAGCAAAGGGCCACAAATTGGGCCTTTTTCAAAGTGTTGAGTAGGCACAGTAAGCTAGACACCTGTACCATACATTCTTTCAAAAAATTCACCATTGGAGAAAGGTCTGCTCTTTTTGGTGAGCTTGTATGACAGCATGTAGCTAACTTTGGTTGCAGATTCTTGGATGGTTGAAAGTTTTATAAAAATGTTCTGCCTGGCAGTTAAGTCGGAACACAGTTTTAAGGGTTTTTTTCTTCTTTCCTACGATGACAAGTTTGTGGCAAAGTTAGCATGCTTAGTGGAAAACTGTCTCTCGATGGCATATTCCTTGAACACAGTGATACTCTCTTGGTGTATCAAACATATTGCCTTTGAACACTTTTTGAACACGAATTTCTATGTCCACTCTTGGTTAAAATGTGACATTAAACTTTTCTCTTTAATGAACCATTCATGTCTCTGTCTTGACAACCGCTAACCTAACATGTCACTTAAGTGAGCAAGAGTCCATTTGAAACCTCCTATCAAACCTAAATGTTGACAGTAGCGTCTGTTGGAATCAAGTTAAATAGCAATACGGTAATAAGCAGCACTACTGATTGTAGTCATTCGCCTCGAGATTCATTAACATAACGCTGCCTTTTATTGATTTTTGGAGGTTGTTTGATTTTTCTTTGAGGACATTGCGGGCCGGAGATGGTTCACGAGCCGGTTCTGGCTGTGGGGCCATATTTTGCCTATGTGTGGTTTAAAATATAAAAGGAGTATTTAACAGGTTTGCAGCAATGTAAGTGGTGAAACAAATAAGATTATGACGATGATGACGGTAATATTTCTGCAGTGTACTAGTCTATTTTTTTGTTATTTCAAGAGGTTTAGCCTTTAAAAGCTGAAAAGCTGTACAGTCTATGGACAAGCCTTCGCCTCCCCCCACGCTTACAACAACTCCCTTGAAGCTGGACCCTCTCGCCTGTACATTAGTGATAATCCACCACTCTCCAAAGTGTCTGGCACTACATTTAAGTGTGCCATTTTAAAAGCACTACTGGACTTTGTTTAAAGCTGCTAAGGAAGATAATGCTCCACTGGAATTTACCAACTGCTGCCTTCCAACAGTTTTTTAGTCTAGCCAATTTTTGTTAATTTTTGAGAACCATCCAGTTAAGTTTCTTTTCTGTTATTAGACTCATTCAAATGTATGTCTTAGTCTGGATGTGAGTGTTTTGATCTCCACCCTAGTTTTAGTCTTTGCTATTTTAGCACCTGGACCACGTTAGTTTCTGAGCCACTGCATTAATCCATGTTCCATAAGGCTTGTACATAGTAGGCTATGGTCTGTGTGTTTCCTGAGTAGAAGACTGAATGGGGCGGACAGGGGATAAGACACTGAGGAAGAAGGATTCATGAATAATAATGCTATAGTGGGGCCCTGAATACTAGCTATGAGACTTTTATTGGTGTGGGATAAATCCATACTGTAAGCCTCGCTGGGAGCTTTGCCTCCCAAAGCAGGTGTCATCCCTAATAATTTATAGATGCAAAACAGAGGAAAACATTCATCAGAAATGTGCCTCTGTCTACAGGCCTCGCAAATGCTTTGTTTCGAGAGCGAAAGACGACCTGCTGCAACACCCAGAAAACACCCAAAAGACATTGCTCCTTTCTCCTTTTTTATTATTGTTCTGCAAAGCTCCAGTCCAATCCCTGATGCAAAACTAATGCCCCAATCCTGTCGATGTCCAACTTTTCCAGTCAAATAAAGATATGTTTTCACTCCGAAATTGATTGATAAACCTCTGAAACGAAGGGCTGCCACAGCATATCAGATAACCGGGAGTTTTATGTGCATTTTCAGCCTATCAGGGTCGGGTGCATGTTCACATTTTTTTGTTGACATTGAAGCAAAACAGACAGTGTTTTGGGTCATGGCTAGATGGATGTACCCTGAAAGCACATTTTCCATGCTCAAATCAAAGAGAAACTTTGAAATTTCCACAGCCAAAAAAAAAAAAGGATAACTAAAACTGCCATGCTGCAAGCAAATGATTTGAATTAGAATTCACCTTCAGACTTGATATCTTTCGCATTAATTAGCAATGGGAGATGTGCTGAGCATGTCCGCTCTCTGTCAACAATGTCCTGATTCACATTCCAACACTTTCAAACTTTCACACTGTAGAGGTGCAGAATGCAATCAGTTTTCTGCTGATGATGGCGAACATTCAGCAAAGCAGGTGGAGGTTAAGTGCCTTGCTTAAGGGCATCTTCACTAAGGTACCCCTTAGCAAGGAATGATGCATACTCAAATACTAAGCAGCAGTTATTTTTCAATAAGTGCTGTCATTTCCATTTTCTGTTGGGCCCATTCTCACAGGTTTGTTTTCTTTCTTTTTTAAAATAATTTCAACTACAGAAAGAACAAATTATGTTCTCGTCTCATTATCGTCCTCTTTCGTGGAGAAGTTCATACAAGGAGAAAAAGTTTTGCCATTGATCAGTGTCATGATTCAATCTCTGTCAGATCTGTTTTCTAGTAAATTTCCACTCACTTCACGTCTGCCCCACTCTACCTGTCAGTCACGCCCACATCATCAAGACAATCAAACTCACCTGTTCTCTCAGCTGCTCCGGATCTGCAATCAGCCTGCCTATATGAACTCCTGCTTCACTCTCACTCTCTGCCAGATTGTTCT
>JBBPCS010072334.1:0-16163 GCA_037974645.1 Hollardia meadi
GTAGAGTAGGTCTAGACCACACTCTTTATTATTAGTTGTTAATTATTAATATACAGAGACCCAACATTTCCCCTATGTGCAAACACTTGTAACTGTGCACAACACAGAGACCTTTGACTTTTAGTGCAAGTCTTTCTCACATGAGGGTCTCCACCATACAGGATTGTTTTTCTTAGGTTTGTACCAAATATCACCCAATCATCTTTCCTTATAAATACAGTAAGTAACAATTTGCACTGTGCTGTGTGAACGTCATCACACTCCAACCTGTTTTACAAAAAAAAAAAAAATCAAAATAAGGATTTCATGTTTGCCTCAGTGTTCCAGGGATGTCCAATCAAAATGTCCCAGTTAAGGATCCTTCAAGTCAGCCCCTGTTCAGGCACAAGTTCACAAAATTGGATCATCTCACTTTTATGGTAGCAAAACTAACATGAGCGTATGAACCTTCCAAAACAATCAAATTGCTCTGTGATGAGCTGTATTACAACCTAGAGCGCCAATGCCAGATACATAATCTGAAACAATTTCAAACAAGTTGTTGGTAGACTGCTCTGTTTATCAACTTACCTGTTAACTGATAAGAACATGGGCACCATAATCCAACATAACACAGCAACATATGACATAACACTGTAGCTGCAATAATAAATGATTTCCTTTATCTAAAATAAGGGCGACCTGAAAGTATTATATGGTATGTGGATTCAATAGTGAGAAAAAAGGAATTTACTTAGTGTGACTGATGCATCCATTTTGTGGGAATCTTTAATGCAGTGATACCTCGTTGTACCATGGCTTGTACTCCCAAACAAATATATAGTAATTAGGCTACAATAACCGAAAACCAGTTACTACAGTGTGAATCTGGGCCCTGGGTGTCCATGGCCCTGAAGTACTTGCCCACTTTCCTCGGTACTCTCTGATTTTATTTTTTTTTAGCTCACATTGTCATCCATAACTATCTCTGCTACTGCTTCCTGCTGATGTTTTTGTGGAACATAGCAAAGTCACAGATGAGTTTTAAAACATCACAGCATTATGGGATTTGGGGATGCTGTTGCTGGACACTAATAGTCAGGGAGTGTATCTTTAAGGTAAACCATATGTGCAAATTACTTTGAAGTGGAATGGTATCTGACGGTGCTTCTCAAAGTCAAGGATACTTCCTTGGTAGAACAGGTCCTTGGAAGTCAGGTCCTACAGAGGCCAGGCATGACTCCTTCCTAGGATTACAAAAAAACATAATGGAAAAAAGTAGCAAGTGTGTGTCACTGCGTCATTGACAATCATCATGCGCATAGAATTATGGGTACTTTATGCGCACCAGGGATGCACACAGGCATCCTTGAAAATCCTCTGTGCGAAGGACTCTGTCCTTTGTAGAATTGGGAGGATCCTGGACATTGGCAGTCCTTCAGTGGCATTCGATTGCGTAGGATCCTTCAAATTCAGCCATTTGAGTTTCCTTCCCTGACTTTGAGAAGCACCTTTAGTGACTTTTTGAATAAGTAACACTTACAGTAACACAGACCACATGAGATTTTACTCAGTGGTACATCATTTTTCTGCGATATTTAGTGAAAATCTCTCCATTGTTTAAATCAAAGCTGCAAGACTTTGCTGCTAAAAGAAAACTCTATTTTTGTGTATTCAAGAAAGTCATGTTGTCTTAGTGGGGTTGCCAGTAAGTAGCTGAGTTGTCTATATTTGCATTGATGCAAGATTTTGTAACACATCTTTCATAGTGTTTTATCTGTGTTGATTTGTTGTCTTTGGAAATGTGACATTGCCATGAATGAAGACTGCACTATGCCCAAGTGTCCATTCTGAGTAAGTAAAGCACGTCTCTCAACTATGCTGTTTTATAGTTGATATGAAGTAAGAGGTAGGAATCTGTGCCAGTGAATGCATTGGAAGTGTTTTTTTCACTCCTGTGAGAGCTAGGCAAGCAGTTGACCTCTGGTTCCAGTCTTTGTGCCACACTAGATGTCCTGGACCTACCTCTATGATGGACACACACTAATGAAACTGATGGCACATTTTAGATATGTAAAAATACTCCTTTAATAATGCTCATTAAATGTTCATTACACTCCTGGAAAGGAGGTTAAAAGCTGATCTGCTTCATCTTCCTCACAGAAAACTCCAGAATATATGAATATGCACATACAGTATGTATTGTATATGTTAAAGTTTATTCTTGTACTTGGAAACAGTAGTTTGACGAATAAAAATCCTAACTTAAGAACCAGTTCACAGCAGAGCTTTGGCAACCTCCATCTGATGAGGATGACTATGATCTCTTCTATTGACCTTGATTCATTTTGATACACAAATATATATTTGTTGAGAAGTTTCATTGTTGGACACCCTCATCATTTCTCTGTTGAGCTGGATCAAGGTTTTGTTTTTCAAAATGAATACAGGTTTTTAAAAAAAGTAGGACCACATTTATCTAGTGATCAAACTGCCTTTATTCCTTTGCACTGTTATCTGAAGCATGTTAATGATTCATTGTACTATCTCACATTCTCTCAGTCAATCTGCAAGTCCACAAGCAGTGTAATATCACCACATCAGATATGCTGTGTAGTCATCAGTAGCCGGGGAGAAACACTGAAGAATGCATGTTGGCATTTCACAACGGAGATATAAAACATTTGAGATTGCGCTTTAACACATGCAAATAAAACCCGGCGAGTGGTAGCAAACATACCACCCAATCAACATATACACATGCTTTTTATACTAAGGTCTTAAACAGGAGTTTAAAAGACACTTTAACCATGAATAAGTAAGAAAATAAAAGTCTCACACAATCTACATACACTCAATATACGTTATTGCACTTAGAACACAGTACATACAAGACATCATACAATGCAGCACATCGGTATGATAATCAAAGGTAACACGAATAGACCAGTCGGTCAAAGTCAGTGTTGCTCTGGTGTCTCTCACTCCAGAGTCACTCAATGAGCCAACTGTTCTTCACTTCATTGTATATCGAAACTATTTTACAAAACCTTCTTCACTGTCATAGAGAGTCATACATAGTTGTGTTGATACAAGTGTGGATATGAATTCATGCTTTCAGAACTGAAGCCACTGACAGCAGCAGCCCTTTTCTCATCAGTGACTACAATCACAACCCAGTACCTTCACACGAGAGAATGGTCTTCAAGGATTTCATTCCCAAAATTCTGTTTTATTTACATACATGACTTGACATTGCTATTATAAATTAAAGACAAGACCCCCACTGCTTGATTCCGTGGATTTCAACAGCCCGGTATCCCCTGGAATTATGTTCGTACTGGATAATTCTGCAGCGATTCTGCCAACATTCAGTGCTAACGCGCGAAGCATTTTGTCCTTTAATGTAAAGTAAGGGTCTGCAGGTTGGGGTGGTGGATGGACATGTGGCACACCTGACTTTCATATGGAATATTGAAGATTGTCACCCTAACCCTTAAAAAACATATTACCCTTACCTTTACTTAACTTCGTGTCAATGGCTAATCCTACCATGGAACACCTTTGATTCTATCCCCTTGACGACTTGTTCATAATCTGATCATCTTAATCAGCTTCCTGCTGACACGTTTGCATATTTGGATCTTCGACTCTCTTTCTGTCCCTGGCCTTTAATCCCTTGACCACTAATTTGCCCCAAACCATGTGGGCTTGGATGCCGACCCTAGCCAGGCTTGCGTTAGACACCCCACTGTCTCCTGGATTCTTCTCTTCTCTCAACTCTCTTCTCTACCTCCATGTTACTTTGTGGTTTGGGCCTCCTCCTGGCTGAATGGGGGTCCACATGGTGTGTGTACTCTTGAATGCCTTGTGTCGAGTTGTACCTTAACTCCCTATTCCAAACTACCTAGTTGATGGAGACTACCTAACTATCCTTAACCTTTGCCTTGAAGTAACCCAAATCCCAAACCTTAATCAAGAACAGTATTTTACTTGCTTATCCTTTAACCATATATTAACATTGCTGATTTGCCATAGCCATCATTTCCCCTTAACCATTAACCATCCTCTTATTACCACACAAATAGAGCAGGAAAAGATAAAAAATGTTGGCACTGAACATAATCTGCGGTTGTGCTGAATCGTCCCACATCAATATTCCATCTGGTAACAGGGTTAGTTTTACAGATATAAGGTTTTGAAGGCCAACATGATATTCTAGACTGAATTCACCAATAGTGGGTTTTGTAGTTATGTCTCTTAATGAATTCAGTGTGTCGACCAAACTTTTAAACTTTATGAGGATGGAAGAGCCTTCTAAACGTCATCATGGGACACTAAAACATATGGAATAGTGGAAGAGATTCTCTTAGGATTAGCAGCTCTTTAAAGCAAGGTGACATACCGTACCTATGTAATGGTAGGGAAAGTCAAGGATAGATTATTAAAGGATAGTTTCAGTTTATTACAACTTGGCTCTTATTTTTGCAGGTCATCACTTCAATGACTTTTAATGTTATTGCTCCCTCATTTTGAGTGCACTTAGTTTTACCTCCAAATTAAGTGGTTTGGGCAGTATGGCTAAGCTGTTGGCTTGTTTACACGCTGTCTGATAGTCTCACTTCTTGTTTAGCAACGTTACTGTGTTGCCAGATCTCAGCAATTACAAGGAGTAGAATTGATGGCCATAGCTATGAAAATTACACCCAAGTTGTGATAAAGCAGAATTTTCCTTTAATATTATAAGATCAATCATTTTATAGAAACACTTTTGAAAAATGACACCAATAAATAAAGAACAGTTAAATGAAAGAAAAGTACGAGTGCTGTTTTTATGTAGCTGCTGGTATGTTTAAGCTCACTCATATCAGCAGTGGATGACATGACTGGCTGATATGTCATATCTAATAAAGGTATGTACTGGCAAACCAATACATCAGTTTACAGGAAAGCAGTGGTATGCATTCTACAGTAAACAACATCGCCATATTCATTTCTGGCTGGGCCGCCCTTATCGAATGTCACTGAAAACTAAACGTTCAGTTTTTGCAAGAAAGTCCAAAAACTCCATTTGATCCACATAGTGACCACTTCATATTAGGAGGTTGGGTCCAAATCAGAAAATAAAGCCCCCTCATCCTTCCATCCTTTGAAGGCTCTCTTAAATTTCCTTTTAGGAAGGGAGTGAATTTGACTGAAGCTTGTCCCGTTTACATATTAGTAGTTCTTGAAGCATCCACTCACAGATGATGTCCTTTCAGGCTTTGTTCAGTCTCATGTAGCCCATCGGTTACAACTAAATAAAGTGTGGTTATAACTGCTCACTGCCACTAGATGGAGTCAGCGTCCTGTGAACACGACCCACAGCATCTCTGTTTGTACATATCCACATAGCACAGCTTCAGTCTCTTCACAATGCTGCAGTACTGGGTGGTGTCTTTGCATTCACCTGCATGGGAACAAGACACTCCATTTAATCACCAAAGAAGAAAAACTACTAATTAAAGGCATCAGCAGAGTGACATGGTTTGTCCGTCCCCTAACTGAGAGTGCTATTGATACTGAGGATGTAACTGACTGCCCTGGATGCAGGTTTTACCTCCGCTTCTTTGACATAAAACGGTTTATTGGAACACCCAGTGGTGGAAGGCAATTAAGTACATTTACTCGAGTTCTGTGCAAAAATCATAAGGCAGGCTAAATGTACTTTACTTCAGTATTTCAACATATGAGACATTTGTACTCCAGGACATTTCAGAGGCAAGTATTGTAATTTTTGCTCTGCTACATTTATTTGATAGCTATAATTTAAAGTAACTTGGCAAATTAAGATTTTAAATACAAAGCATAATAATCAGTTAATAAAATTTGATACAACCCAGCAGTGTGTAAAGTTGTTCTCCAGTAGTACCACCCCAACCTGCTACAATAGTGGTTTTCAAAGTGAAGTCCGGGAGCCCTAGGGGCCCTTGAGGGGGTATCCTGGGGGTTCCCAGCAAAAAGGGGGAAAATTTATTTTCACTATAATTCCATACATAATTAACACAATGAAATAATCTTTTATGGTCATGGGCACTTTGCACAGTGTAATAAACATCTAAATGCAAAATTCTTCTCAGAAGAGGGACCCTGTGACACAATGCCTACATTTGTGTCAGTTAAGGGGTCCTTGACCACTGTGCCACTGTGCTACAACGTTAAAATATTGCTTACATGTTAATGTAAGAGAAATATGAGAATAACCCAATAGTAAAATACAGTATATGCATATGTACACTTCTTTCAAGGAAGTAGAAAACTACTGCTTATATTTAACTGCTATATAATTTATTTACAAGTGAAAAATCTTTTTGATCACAAAAAGTTTTTTTTTGTATACAGTCTAAATATGTTACTATGGATTTCACTATTCTTAACTGCTTGTGTGCCTCTTTTTTGTTTGTTAGTTAGTTTGTTTCTGTGTTTTTGCTTGCTGTATTTTAGGAAGCCCTTTTAACACCTTGACCAGGGGACTACAGATGAAAAAGAGCCTTTTGGCTAATTCTGGCATTTTTACTCATGCATTACCATGTGTTTTATTAATTTGCATTGTCCCTGCTTAAATAAACCAAACCCAAACTCAAACAAGTTAACCAACAGTGACACTGCTGACTGTTTTAACAAAAGGTTGCTTGTTGCGGTGTTACAGGCACACACACAAAGACTTACTCCGACAGGTGGTGGTGTTGCAGTGCTGCCAGGTGGAGGGCCGCTGGAGCCAGGCACAGTGCTGGTCAGCCAGAGTCCTGCCACTGCTGCGGTGAACACAGTCCACCCTGCGGGACTGAAACCCACTCCCACACACTACTGTGCATGCCCGCCATGCACCAGGACGCCACTGGACATCACACAGGTCTGAGGAACAGTTGCGTACTGACACAGGCCTAAAAGAGAGCAGTTTTAGCTTTGTCTTTAGTGCTACACATTCAATGCAGTGGCACTATTTCACTTTACGTTCCATAGATCTTCTAGGACCTGTTTCAAAAAGAGGGTTTATTGTGTTATCTGGAGAACTAGCCATAGTGCAATTTGGAGCCCCCATAAATCTGAAACATGAACTGAGTTTTTTTTTAAAAGACCAGATATGTGTTTTACTTATGTTGTTTGTCCAAATAGTTCAGTTGACCAGGCCTGTATGACTGGGTTAAATTTGTCTTTGGGTTTTCTGGCAGTTAAGTGCTGGCAGGGTGCTGGGGTGCACAGAGATGAAGGCTTGTGTGGTACCAGTGCCAAAGCTTAATTATGAGCAAGATAGCTATCACCTGTTTTTAATTTAAAATGTTTACTGGTAATGTTGGAATACCTTTTAGTGGACAGAACATATAACAACCACATGCTAATAGTGGCAATGGATAAGCCCATTTATGCAGTGTATAGGTACATAGCATTGACATAAATAAAGATGGCTGCCAAGTCTCCACTTCCTCCCACTGTACAAAAATGAAGCCAAAATATCCCAGATACAAGCGCTGCCATCTTGTTCTGGTGACGTCATTTGGAGCCAGAGTCTGTGCAGTAGTGATCGGGCGTTGAAGCTGTGGTATTGAGTCCCTGCCCATACACCCGCCTGACACAATCGTGAGCAGGGCTCAGCTGTCAATCATGAGGTTTCATCCCTTTTTATAGCATCAAATAACTAATTAAAACCAAACTAATCAGAAAAATTAACACTTGAACAAACATCAGCGTGATAAGAACTACCTAAAACGATAGAAACCATCTTTGGGAAAAATGTATTTATGGTGTACTTTGAGTTTTTAGTTTGGCCCATGTCCTACCTGAAATCATTGAGGGGGAGGAGTTTATGACCTATACTGCAGCCCACCACCAGGGGGCGATCAAGATGTTTTGGCTTTACTTTTGGGGAGCTCTCATGTCGTCCATCTTTATATACAGTCAATGTTTACATCATGTTTTGCATTTTTTTCCCACCATTTAAGGTTTGACTGGCGCTCTTATTTTTCTTCTTCTACAGTGTTATTATGGCATCTCACTGCAGCATTAGTGCCACCTACTGCTGAGCTCAATGAACCAAATCCTAATATTTACATAATAGTTGATGGAAATACATGAATTTACATTTTCCTTTGCTGATTTCCTGAAAAATTGTTTTTTACGCTACATTTCGATATGACTGGAACTAACAATTATCTTCATTATTGATTAATCTGACGGTTAGTTTCACGATTAATCGATTAATCGTTTGGTGTATAAAATGTCAAAATATGGTGAAAAATACTAAAATGCTATTTCCCAGGGCCCAAAGTTGCTTCTTTGGTCCAAAACCCCAAACAATCATTTACTAGAAATGAAAAGCAGCAAATCCTGACAAGCTGGAACCAGCAGATGTTTGACATTTTTCCTTGAGATATGAATGAAACGAATAATCGATTATTAAAACAGTTGGCAACTAATTTTCTTTTGATCGACTAATGGATTAATCGACTAATAGTTGCAGCTCTACATTTGAATGGAAACCTGATGACTTTTAATGTGCTGCAGTGTTGAAATTGGACTCTAGACAACAGTATATAGTATACAGTTGTTACTCCTCCGGTGCATAAAGTGGAGGTAAAATCTGATTCGATCCCGGCTGTATATTTTTTGTTATCTCTCCCCATGTCATCAGCTCCTTGGATATCTCTGTATCAGTTGCACATAAAAAAATTGCTGTGATAAAATGCTGGTGCAGGGAAAAGAAAAAGTTAAGAAGTGGTTGCAGCGCTGATTGCTTTCTCCTGCCTGTGTGTCAGATAGTGGTCAGCAAGAAACTCTTGCTTTGCCCTGCCTCCACCTGCCCATTGGGGTCTGTCTGTCCGTCTGCGTCTCCTCATTCTGTTGGCCTGGCGGAGCAGAGAGGAGAAGAGAGGAGCACGACTCAATGGATGTCTGGAAGGCTGAGGGAGACCTCACTTTTTAAACTCCCATCTGATAGGACAGGCACAAAGGAGCCAATCACGGTTCTGCTGAAGTCAGTATATTGGAGACACATACATTAAAAGGTTAGCAGGCGAAAGGAAGTGAAGGTGAGAGCTGAAGAAATTAGATGGGATAGTTTGTAACCCTTTCTGGTGATTTCGCCTCTGTAGTCCCTGTAAACTCAAACCGGTTTGATTCTTTTCTTCCTCACAGCATCTGATCTTGGTGAATTGGTGATTAACAACTTTCTCCTTATGGCACTCAGTAGAGTGCATACCTCCGCCAAGGCCCAACATGTTAAGGGAGAGCCAGGGATACGAGGGAGCGGGTTGGACCCAGGTGCAGACTCAGGAGGCAAAACGGGTTCAATAAACTGATTTATTAACTAAAGGCAAACTAAAAAGGTTAAAGGCAGGCAAGGGTCTAAACCAATAACAAAAATCCAAACAGAGTCCAAAACTTAGAGGCAAGAACAAAGCACAAGACAGACAGACAGGAACAGAGGTGCACATGGTGACATTCACAGACACAATGAACTGACAAAGACAAAAAGGAAACTCCCAGACTTTAAAGGGCAGATAACAAGGAGCAGGTGACACTAATCAGGGCGGAGCAGACAATCAGGAGGGAAAAGAACCACGGGAGGAAGTGTGAAGCAGGACAAGCTACAAGAGGAAAGGACTACAACATGGAACAGGAAATAAACTAGAAACTCACATAACGGAGGAGGTAACTTACAAATATAAACTACAAAAGTCAAAACATAATACAGGAAAATAACACTAGCACCCTTAACAGTGAAACCCAGACACAACAGCCCAACATCCATGAATGATTCCCTGGATAATACATGGATCAGGCACATTCAGAGGGCTGGTGCACAGTTTAGTGCAGATCCAAATAAAAATCTGCATCTAGCGGATTGAAACGTGTTTTCATAGGGGGGTAGTCTTTTCCTGGCTGCTGTACGGTAACAAATAGCGCTAGAAACCTGCAACTAGCACCAATGTGTAGCTAAGTTAATATGGATTCAGTAAGGTGCTAACAGTTTTTATGTCTCTTCAATAGTTTTAAACGCACTGTATGCCCAAACCAACATCACAGATTTTGGTGCAGATCCACATCTGTAGCTTCTGTGGGAAATAGCCGTATTTAAATCAGTGTTAAATGGACTATGCTCAGCAGGTAAACGTTTTTGCTAATTAATGAAAATGCGGGAAAATGCCCCAATCTCGCAATGTTAAAGAAAGAGATTAAAAAAATTCCTGGATCCGCCCCTTTATCCAGATCCGCGCCACCATTTAATGCGTTCTTCCTTGGCCCGTGCTCCATCCTTCCACCAAGTTTCGTGGAAATCCATTCAGTAGTTTTTGTGTAATCCTGGAGACAACAAACAAACAAACAAACAAACAAACGGCGCTCTGTGGCACAGAAAAATTAGAAATATCAGGGTTTGGATACTTGGCAGTGGGATCAATTCTTTGTTGGTTTTGGTCTTTGCATGGCATTTGTTAACAATAAATATAGAATACCACCACTTATTCCATAATACATGTAGCAAGTCCACAAGTCTTCCCTCAACATATTCAGTTAGCAGCGTTAGTAGCTAGTGGTCGATTAAAATTTAAAATATATTTTTTTTAAAAAGGGAATCTGAATCTCCAGCACACTGTCAGGACGGAATACTTCAGCAGGCAGTCAGCCGCCGTTCACTCCCAGCCACATCCGCGCTGCCTCTGAGAGGAAATATTAGGCTGAAACATCTCAGGCGTGATGTGCCTATTAGATTATTCCAGAGACCAAACAACAGAGCTGGGAGAGGAGGCAGCGGAGAGGGTGGCAGACTGGGAGCAAAGCCTCTCTGAGCGCTGGCAATCAGGTGGTATTAGGCTCTACCAGTTAGACGCATCAGTGAGGCAGACACAGCTCGGTGTTAGCCGTACATGTGTACGACACAATAATGGATAACCAGATACTTTATCAAGCTCAACTGTCAGGCTTGCCAGAGAGATTAAGAGTGGGATATGTGTGACGATGCGATGCGTGTGATTCGGGAACTGTGGTGGGAGGAAGTGAGTGAGGGGATAGAGGGGTTAGTTGCAACTTCCTGAGGTTTGAGCCCCAACTGTATTATGTCTGCTTTGTTACGGAGACAGTGCAGCATGGTTTTGTTCTTCTTTATTCTGCTGGGAGATCCTTAGAGTGTTTCTTGATTGACGCTGGAGATCCACCCACTCTGGGTTGCTAATGAGGAAAGCCCCGGGGACACAGAAATTCAGCAGACATTACTCCCTGACCTTTGTGAGGTTTGCTGGGGACGCGGCAACAAGGCGTTCATGCAGCCGTGGCGTCGTGTACGCGTGTCAGGCTCCTCAGGGCTCCGCTCGGGGACGGGGAGTAACACTAGGGAGCCTCGTTATGTGCGCAACATCAAAACGAATCAGGCTCCGTCCGCCACCCCTCATCTCAGGCCCCCACCGCGGGCTGCAGGGTGAGTGCATGGAGGTAATGAGACCATGGTCCTCCCCACCGCCACCTCCACTACGAGACACTAACAACTACTGGTGCCCCGGGGATGTCCGTGAGACAGGCAGTGAGAAAAAGAAAGAGTGAAACGGGGGGGAAAACAGAGTGTGAGAGAGAAAGAGAGAGACCAGGCAGTCCACCTAACCAGCTGAAGTGGAAGTTATCCTTATGAAGTGTGCGTGTGTGTGTGTGTGTGTGTGTGTGTGTGTGTGTGTGTGTGACTCATGCACTGCCAGGGGTTTTCAGAGGTCGTGAAGGATCTGTGCCAAGTTGTGTGGAAGTTTCTCTTGCTGCCAACAGGCGCTGAAGCAGTCAGGCCTCCTCCCTGCAGCCACACAGAGAGCATTTATGAATCTTTGGTAATTATGAATTCATGTGCACATATAATCTCTGACTATACTGTGTTTTTGTTTTTTTTAAATATGGGAAATAATGCAAAGAATATAGACATCTCCTTGAATGCCATCTCTCTCGTTAGCTCTGGCAATCGTCGGCAGTTGGACAAAGAAAACACACGTTTCACTTGTTGGAGACTCAGAAAGACAAACAGCACACAAATCTCCCAAAACAGATTGTCCCAAACAGATAACACATGTTTGTAACGGTCTAGCAGGCTTTATTACTTCAAGGCTCTTTTCTCTAACCGAGAGAGCCTCGGATAACCTGCAGATCAGCCAGAATTCAGCAGCTGTTTGCCAACAAGACCAGACTGGGAGCAACACAACGTATCTTCGCTGGTTTATTGTTAGTTTTAGAATAAATATCTGTCTGTACTGTGCCTGTTTAGTTTAGGCTCATATGGAAGTTACCAGGATTACATTTTTTCCCCTAATTTTAAATGTTATTGTTGGCATCTCAGTAGAAACTACACCCATAGGAACATCCACTTTCTTCTTTAAATACACTCAGCTTAGTCATTTGTTAAGATAACTACTGATTCTTCATGCTATTTAGATCATGCACAGCAGTCAATTTCATATTTTTCTTTTCTTTTCCAACGTCAATGTCTTAAAAATATTAACTTCCTGCAATATCTGTGCATGGAAACGATGTGATTGTTAAGGTTAAAATAAACTAAAACACACGGGGAAATATCGTTAAAGATTATGATTAATAAAAAGGCAAATGTTAAATGTGGGTCTGTGACACGTACCTTAACCGACCACAGTCTAATATATTTGACTCTGTACATGCGCGGCACGTTATTGCACTGGCATTGAGTATTGGACTTGAACATAAATTATTTGCTGCTGAATCATCCCATACAGAGTAATTTCTAAGGATACCTGGCTAAATTTTGCTCCCATCTGACCAGTGCAAACATGCAGTTGGTCCCTACCTCCAATGATCTGCATTTTCTGATCCGACACCCCTATCAGGAGGACGGTGGTTAAAATGACTTGGTTTGGCTTAGGTTAAAATACCTACGTCTTTTTTTTTAAGGTCAGGGAAACGCGGTTTGGATCCCAATCGCTACTTTGCTAAGATTAGCTGACATTTGTCATCAAAACACAGGAACACATTCATGCTTAAGAAAAACCAACACTGACTGTCAGTCCATCCATCCACCCCCACCTCCTTCGTGAACTTCGTTACCTGACTTCCTATTTCGCTCCCGTCGTGGCCTCTAGAGGTCTTGTGCCATTTTTGGGGCAGCGGCTGAAAGATCTGATGCTGTCATTCTTATTGGGAGGGTATTTTCCCGACTATTTCTGTCTATCATATGACCGTAGCTCATGGTTAGCGTTCAGTATTATATTGGTCATAATTGTGGGAATCTTTTCCTTTGCTAAATGCTATCCCACTTGCAGATAGTTTGGGTATTGTGCCCAAGTTTGGAGATAACTATCTCTGAAATTTCAGAGAAATTTCCCCCAAAAAGCCCAAACCCCCGGTACCACAAGTACTCTGGATAATACAAAGGCCTCCATGTTAACAGAGCTACTTTCTGTCTAAGAAATCTAATTAATTTTATGAAAACTGTTGTGAGCAAATCTGCCAATCAGCTTATTAGTGTCTGTCTGTCTTTATGTCTGTGAAGGACATGAAATTTGATTTAGTTTCCATTTTCTTCTTGTTGCTTATTACTATTTTCAGAGATCAAAAGGCAATCTTGCCCTTGGTGAATAAGTCTTGGTATACTTTATAACTGCAGCTTTTGTTGATATCATAATTAGTGGGCAACAGTCTGAGGGGCAGAAATGGCACTGAAAGCCATCTTTTGAAAAATCTTCCCACACATGGTTTGTCATGTGTTTTCCTAAGATACGCTTCTGATCATCTGACAAGTCATTAGACATACGTACAGTCTAATGCAATTCCATCTGTACAGCACCGTTCAAACTGTAGCACTTTAATGTATTCAGTACGTTAGAATGATTTTTTGTTTTTGTTTGTTACGACTATCATGAAATACCAATACAATCAGATCATAGCCTTTATTTTATCCTAAACATTAGATACAGATTGTAACCGACAGTTCCACCTTTGGATCCATGCTGCTAAAAGCTCGGCGGTGTATATCAGCTTGGTGTTGTTTATATGCTAGCTACTAATCAGGCTTAGGAAAATACAGCCTGGTCTCCCCAAATGGCGTCTGAATAACACACCAGTGTCTGAAGTCATTTTGCATGTTATTGATACCCATTTTTTTTGCTCTTTGCGCGTCATTTAACGTTGTCCACATTGAGCTTTTTCTTATGGAATTTTAGGCGCACACTTGGAGGAGGTTGGACTTTTTTGTGACATAGAAATATTAATTTTTTTAAATCTCTCTCCATAGGTAATGTGGACCCTGAGGGAGGGATGAGCCACTAGATTCCCTGACACTCACCCTCCCTATCTAGTGGTAAAGGCGACAGCTGTAGGACTGATAATAATATTCACCCTATTATAGATTATCTAGCTTTTAATAGGTTGAAATTGTGCTATGGTGTTATTCTTGTAATATTTACCATGTTATGTTCTTGTAGAATACAGATTTTGTTGTCCATGTCTTTTTGGATAAAAGCTTATATTTGATGAAGACTTTGAAAAACTGTACTATTGGAATTAGTCATGTGACTCGTATGTATTTAACGCACCTGTGAGTGCTTCTGTGATTGTACTGAGCGAACCTGAAGAAGCCACGGGCGAAACGCGATGTTCGTTCTTAGTAAGATTTAAGTAAAGTCCCTTCAGTGTGCGGTGGAACAACAACCTGCATCCTTCAAAAGTTTATTCTCTGACTCTGAATTTAGACTCTGACCAAAGTGCTCTACCTCCTGCCACAAGCAATGGGGGACACTGACAGCTGTGGGACTCAAGAGGTCACCACAGCTCTCACATTTCAACTCCTACACGTAGAAGCGTTAAATCAAATTAAACCACAAACGCCGAGAAAGCACCGAACTTGTACGTGACCAGTCAATGTGTAGTCTGCAGGTCATCTTCTTAAGCCATTAGCAACGTTGTTAAATGCTGAATGTTAAAAACACCGGCGCTTAAGTGGAATTAAACCACTATGAATTAAATTCGATGCACCAATTAGACTTTAAGGAGGGTTTTACAGGCACAAGTCAAGCTGTCCAGTCAAAGTCTGTTTTATCCTCCCAGTTACTCTCCCAGCCATATAACTACTCATTTAATTCTGATCAAAATATGGAAAATTGCTGTTACATCCATATAATTGTGTAACTGTACTGTCTTTGTTTATTATGGGGTCAGATGAATTGAAATTTCATTAAAAAAAAAAAAAAGTTAAGTTCCATTGAGTTTTTGCGTCTGTGCAGCTGATTCAAACATACTGACATGGTTTTTTATCCCTCAGATTGTAGTATGTATAATATACACTGATACATAGACTAATAATGCCATTTAAAAAAAACAAAAAAACAAACAAACAACTGGTTGGGTTAACTTCTGTTGTGTTGGGTCCGGTTACTCATTTTGAACCTGCTCTATTTAGGCTGTACTCTCTAATTTCAGCACAAATTAAACTGGTGAACAGGAGGAAGTGTCTCCGGCAGCATGTGGCACAGCAGCTCAAGCTGTTCGCAGCTGAACGGGCGCAGCTGAGGAGCAGTCTCCCCGGGTCTCGGGGGGCTGCTGCAGCAGTCTGTCTGTCCTTACCTATTTCACTTCTTCCCTGCTCTCTTTGGGGACTTCTCCTGTTAGTGTAGTGTTTGCTGTAAGAGACGCGTCTGCCTCCCCATCTGTGCCCAGTTTGAGAGTGAGCTAAACTGCAGTCAATGTCACACAAGAAGTTGCTGAATTATTAAGAGTTCCAGATTTGCTGTGCACTGCACATCTTTGATCCATCTGTTGGAGGAGCATCCATACAGTACATGTTGTACCTGCTGCAGTTGCTGGCAATCTGTCGCGGATCAAAATTTGATGGTTCGTACATTCGTTGTCACCAGAAAGAAGTCTGGCCCTCGTGGTGTTTGAGCCCTGCTCCCATTTGCAGTGTTACCTGATGGTATTGTAGGTAAAACGACTGTTTCACCACCGTAGCCAGCACTTATTAAAGTCCCCCTCCACTTAATAATATATTTTTCTTCTTGTTCCTCCAGTTGAATGTTTGTGCTTCACTGTGTAGAATGATGTACAGTTAGGCCCATAAGTATTTGGACAGTGACACAATTTTTCTTCACCAAGGAAAGAATTCTGCGATCATCCACTTTAGTTGTCTTTCATGGTCTTCCAGGCCTTCCTGGTGT
>JBBPCS010072335.1:0-16163 GCA_037974645.1 Hollardia meadi
GGCCTAATCCACACCCAGAGAACATGAGGTAAGTGTGTAAGAGACAACCAGTGTGTGTGTGTGTGAGAGAGAGAGAGAGAGAGAGAGAGAGAGAGAGAGAGAGAGAGAGCATAGATGCTATACTTCTTAAAAATAAATAACCTGCATGAAGATTACCCAATTTTTCACTGTGCATTTTCGCAAGTGTTATATGAAGAAGCTGGGTGAATTTCTTTCCAATTACACCGACTCTTTCTTTCTGTCTCCTTTATTTTCCTCAGAATATGTCGAAATAATAATTTTTAAAAAACCATTAAACTGATGTGAAATATACTGCCTGAGAGCTAAAAACGTGCAGGAAAAAAAAGACTCACAATCTCAAATTTCCTCTGATTGCTCCATTAGCTCAGTCAAAGGTGTAATTACCGAAACTCCTAATCTTTAATCATCTTTTAATTACCATATCATGTAGTCATTATAGCAGCTCCTGAAGGGAGGAAGTTAAACTTTCTACTCTGGTGTTTAAGGGTAATTATTTGGGCCCTGAATACTTGGCTGAGTGCAGATGTTTTCTTAGGTGTGATGATACACATCTCCTGCACCTTCATTCCATTAACCAGCTCTTTGATTTTACACCATCGTTATCTGCTGCTAATATTGGGCTATAATCTCCTTCACCGTGTTTTGATAATCTTTAATATTGACATTAGAAAGCCTTATTTTTTTCAAAGATATGTTACTTTTATTGGACTGTGTTCTTTTTCATCAAACTGGAAATTCTGTATCACCTTTAGAATTTTTATTTTCATCTGGTTGGAGTTTGGCTTTAAAGGAACACTTCGCCCAAAAATGGAAATGAAATGATCATCAACGCAGCCCCGTGCAAGAGGGAAGTCTGGCGAAGTTTCTTTATCTACAAAACATTTCTTAAGCTCCACCAGCAGGACAGTGCTGCAGTAATCTCCTAAACAACTGAAGTAGATGAGGACTTGTTTAAAAAAAAAATGCATTAGTGAAGATTTCGGCTTAAAAAAAAAAAGTGAACTTTACCTTTCAGGTTCATTTGGTAGATTCTATTAACTGTTAACGTGTTATTTTAAGTGACAACTGTTTAATCTGCTAAGTGAACGAGCGGCGTTTTACTGAGCTTAAACTGACATTTTGAGGACGATGCTGTAATCTCACCAAGTTTTCACTGGACATCCAGAGTCCAGGTTCAGCCGAGCAACATTCTCTGCTCCGAGCCGACGTCTGTGACAGACAGAAATAGCTGTCAAAGCAAATCGGGCTCACTTCCCATGTTTCTTAACCACAAAACACCCACCCTGGAACATAATTCACACACTAATTATCCCAATTAAATTCTATGTGTTTATTTTGGATGCATTTTTAAAAAAAAATGTGCTGCTTTATTTGACTGTGTTTACTCATCAGGAGCAAAGTACTCCCTTATTTCTCCATTTATAACATTTATAACAATTAATTTACCCCAGCAACAATCTGCAACGTTAGTTTAGGCAATTTCCTCGTTAAAGGAAGCAGGAATTACAACGGCTGAATGAAAACATTAGATGATTCATGGTGCAAAAAAATTACTTTTAACATTGGGGCAAGGAAGAAACGTTTCTAAAATCAATTTGAAGTCACTACTACTAACAAAAACACGTTCCATGTGTCGATAATCCCAGTATATCACGCTTGGGTGTGGACAAAAACTACAGGACAGACGGCGCTTTGTTGCTGTCGCTGCCATCTTGACAAAGAGCTCCGGTATCTTTTGCTCCAAGTGTTCGTGTGTAGCAGTTACTGCTGAGATAAGACCTTTACATTTTCAAGTCTACAGAGCGCTTTAGATGGTTTTCCGGCTGCAGCTTGCTCTCTGTGGTAAGCTCATTGACTGTATATAAAGATGGACGACATGAGAGCTCCTCAAAAGTGAAGCCAAAATACTTTGATTGCCCCCTGGTGGCTGGCTGCAGTAAAGGTCATACATCCTGGCCATCAATGTTACCGCATGGGACGTGGGCCAAGCTAAAAACTCAGAGAACACATCAAATTGTTTTTTTCCCAAAGATGGTTTCTGTCATTTTAGGTAGTTCTTACGATGCTGATGTATGTTCAAGTGTTCATTTCTCTGATCAGTTTGGTTTTTAATTAGCTATTTGATGCTATAAAAAGGGGCTGAACATCATGATTGACAGCTGAGCCCGGCTTGCGATTGAGTCGGACAGGTGTATGGGCGGGAACTCGATTCTGCGGCTCCATTGATCGATCACTGTTGCGCAGACTCGGACTCCGGATAACGTCTGCTGTGCAAGATGGCAGCGCTCGTGTCGCTCGGATATTTTGGCTTCATTTTGGTGCATCTTTATAAATGTCAGTGCTTCATCCATGCCGATTTGACCGCAGCTTCATTGCGACGTGCCGACAAACGTTATACAACTCAATGACATTGATTACATTGACGAGTCGCCCCAGTCCAAACATGTACACCAATTATTTGGTAAAACATGAGCACACAGGTTATTTGCACTTGAAGGTTTTGGATATACTATATATTTTATTTAGTGGCTTCCAAAATAACCCATCTGAGCGTCTACATTGCATATCAAGCCATTGTGGGAAATGTTGCATTAATAAGCACGACCGTATTCGATTTTTATATAATTTTTGCATTGATGTGATTTAGTATCTTGACATTTTAGGGATAATTTGCTGGACAATAACAAACATTCCTGTCATATTATTTTACCCTTAAGCAGTTTCTCAATAGACAAGAAAATATTGTGGATACAGACCTACACATACTTTGATCAAACATTTATGCGGCCAACTCTTAATGTCCCGCTCCGTATTTTCAAAGCAGATGCGACACAGCAGCACTCACTTAATTTGCATTACGCCACTGTGTCATCACAATATCTAAATGCTCAATGAGTTTTACAATATGGACTTCAGCTGAACATTTAATCGATCGAACAGGCTTTCGTTTTGAAAGTGCTGGCCTAAAAGTGGGATCAAATTTCCACTCTCACTGTTTCTCTTTTTTGTCAAGTGAAGTTTTTCATCATTGGCTTTGATACTTATTTCATTACATATGGATTTTCTGCCTGGTTTCATCGCAGGGTGAAATGAAACGCAAATTTGTCTACAATTTGATAATTACCCTCCGTTTTTCTCTCGCTCAAATATGCATGCAAATCACCCCAAAAGTTCAAACCTATCTTGTAGTACTTAATTGGAAATGGTCAAGAATAACATTGAAGTTAATCTGTTTTGGTTTATTAATAAAATAATCCTATTTCTTATTTTCTCAAACTAAAGGTACACTATCACTCTCACTATGTTTCTGCATGGCAGGTGTTTACTGACACACAGATTCTGTAAGTAGAGGGATATTTTCTCTCCCTCCACATGTTCAAATCCATCATGGTGATTACTTCCTGTGAAGTTTAATTACGGTCATTTTAAACAAGACCGGTCCAACCCTGCAGTAGTTTTTGGCAGCCATTTTTAAAATGGCCATCAGGGAGACATTATGCTAATTCTCAGATAATACCATTGCTAAAAGCACTTGTAATTAGCACATGTGTATGCCAAATTTCCATCACTGAATAATTAGAAAATGTGTATGCCAAATTGATTGTGTGCAGTGGCTGATGCTATGAGAGGTTGTGCACAAACCTACATTGAGGGACCCTCAATATGTTCTTCTTTGTAGATTCATGATGCAGACACTTGAGTGTAATATTTATATTTTTTTATGGTGTAAAGAATTTAGTTGGAGGCCTAAACAACGATGGATTTCATATTTTTTTCAGAACTGAAAAAACGATAGAAATAAGCCGTTTTTATTATTTTTTATCTTGACATAGTGCAAACTCTCATGGATCATGAAGGATACATTCATTTAATTCAAATAAAAGCATGAGCATCACTAAAACTGGCACTTTTTTTTTTTTTTTTTTTAACTATGACAGCATCAAATCTCCTAACTCCCTCTAGGCTCTCTGCTGCTGCCACATTAGCATTACATTTGCATTAGATTAGTGTCGCAAAAATGTCGACAAGTTGAATCCACAGCGGTCCTGCCTTCATCTAGAACCAATATTGGTACAGTAAGACTGCTGCTTTAAAAAAAAAAAAAAAAACATGGAGGGGGAACATTGACAGAGGTCTGCTGAGCGCAAGGACGCACACAGATAGTTACATGGAAGGCCTGTGAAGCTAAATGTGCGTGCCAGGTTGGTGTGGAATCAGGAAAATTAAGAATTAAGCTGACACGAGCTAAAGGAATGGAGGGAGAAAGAGAATTGACAAAAACAAAACGATAAATCAAATGAGATAATTGCAAAGGACAACTAAGGTCAAAGAGCCCGAAGACAAGGCACTGTTATGAATCAGAGCGGGATATGCCTCACTCCATCAGTAAGTCTAACTTTTACAGTGCAACACTTGGAAAGAATAATGCACTCTTCAAGGGACAGTTTACCCCAAAATTAAAAATTCTGCCTTTTCTCAAATGTAATTGCACAACTCAACAGCAGTGTCTCTTTCCAGAAATCATGACCCGATTACCCAGGATAATCCACAGACCTTGTTAGCTGCTAACTGCTTTTAAATCCCCTGGTTGACCCTCCATTACACCTCCGTAACGTTTATACAGACGCTGTGCATAAAGTGCTACAGACAATCATGCCCAATATTAAACCTGACTCAGAAACCCAGAAACGTTTTTCGGACTTTCGGACCAAACGCAGGAAGCCACAGCAGGCTATCATCATAACCGGTAACTGGGAAAGGGAAAAAATGAGCAGCGGGAGCACATGGGGTGACACTTTCCAGAGAGAGGATACGATGTTCATTCATTTTCCTCCATTCATCCAAACGATAGAAGAAAACCACCAATGTCAGACACACGCCAATCAATATCAAGTATTGGGAGATGCAGCCCATGTGGCTGGTCATGTTCAGATCTTTAGTTTGCTGGCATAATTCTAAAGTCAAAGCAAAACCAAACCGGATCAAATGTATACAATGCAGCAAAAACGTGAAGCTTGGTTCGGACCTTGGTGCGGACTTTCAGGTGTGAACGCACCCTCACAGAGAGGAAAACCTGCCTAAAAGTCATGAAATACTGGTTAGTTATTGGAGTGACACTTTTGTAAGATGACAGAGCTAAGCAGCAGTAAGTGACTGACTCACATAAAGCTCTGACCTCCCTTTCAGCTCAAAAGTTTTGTCCAAAGTTCCTTCCATGCTATCTTAAGAGCTTTGAACATGTTGGAGCGATGATGTGACGGACTGAAGCCGAGGAGCTGCTGACTTCATCATATCATTGCTACACTGACATACGGAATATTTTATCAGTCTCGATAAATCACTCGATGACTGAAGAACTACCTACAAAGAATGTGACATGAAGTGATCTGGTGAATTGTGCATTTACATCCACCAATCCAAAAACAAGCCTATATCCCTGCCTGCCTGCCTGACAGAAAGCAGGCTGGTGAACATAGTGGAGCATTTAGCAGCAAAAGAGACAGATATTTCCACACACAGACAGAGCATCGGGCTTTAAACAGTCAATTCATGCATTCAGAACACTACAAACAAACGACCTCATTCCTCTTCTTGACAATAACTATAACAAAAGTTTTCTATTCCATCCATTTCGGAAGAGGCTCTACTGGCTGCGAGTCCCGCCCAACAACACCGCAAAGCCAAACTCCAGAGGAGGATGAAAACATAGGGAGACAATTTGCCTACAGCTGGAGCTCATCAGCCATCACACCTGATGTCGATCCCAGCTCATCAGGAGAGGCAGCTTCAATCACAGAGATAGGTCAGTGAGCACATCTGCATACGTGCAAAGTTGATCTCACCATAATTAAAGCATCGCTCCAAATACTGGAATTGCCATCTGAATGCCTCTAGCAGCTTATTTCACAGCACACACAACAGTAGACGGGACATAATCGGTGTAATGAATCCATTATTCCATATATTGATTTGGTTCCCATTCAGTTCCAATTATTTCAAACATAGCAGCAGCAGCAGTGTATCTCAGCAGAAGCCCCAAACTGAGCCCCCTAAACTTCAGAGAGTAGCTACAGAGGTTAAGTTAATGCATACATTAATTTAAAAAAAAGAAGTTATTATCAACCAAATTCTCAAACTGTTTTGTAGTCACTTAAAAGACAGGCGTATGCTAGTCAACTGAACTAGCTCGCTAAGCTGGCTAGCCTGGCAATCTTGTGACTGCCTAGTGCTAGGATAACTGCTGGCTGTCACATATGTGGTTATAGTTGACCACAGAAGTCTGTCAACTAGCCCTGCAAGTAGTCCCTTTTATGTACAAAGGGTTTTCTGCACTGTGTATTTCATGAGTAGCCTGCGCATAAATCAATTTTGCTGTGGCAGACAGCAAACAACATTCCTATACCCTAACGTGCTAAAGTGAAACGTAGCCTAACGCTTGGAAATAAAACAAATACACCGTGGTGGTGTCTCAGCAACCTTCGTACCTATTCAGAGTTCTTACCAGCAGCTGTTGATATCTGTATTTCAGGACAATACAGATGTGGACCGGATGCTTGCCCACGGACCGCACGTCCTCACTGTTTCTGTGGCGCTGTGTGGGTAGCCATGTTTAAAATGACTTTTGATTGAGTTTTGGTAGCACTAATCGGAAGTGCAGGAAGAGATGGAGAGACATTTGGGTGATACAAATACCATGCCTCCAGCTGTTCCTGTGGAAATGTGTTTTGTTCTTAATTGCCTCCCACATGGTCAATAACACTTTTATAAATGTAGACTGTTCAATCGAAAATAGTTGATGAAGGAGTGTAGATTTTAAGAGTTTGAGTTACAAAGTCCACATTCCATGCATGAATGATTTGGAGTTCAAGTTTGTGCTGTAGAAATCTCCAAAGTAAAAATACAACATAGGGTATAAAGGATGACTGATGGTGGAGTTTCAAAGTGTCCATAAAGAAGCACCAGAATGGAGAAACAAAAGACAGGAGGACAGGAAGGAAGCAAACTGATGTGCTGCTGAGTTGACTCAATATAAGTGGTGCTGATATGATGAACAGCAACCTCTGTCCTCTGCTGTAATCAGTCATTCAGCCCTGACAGACTGGAATCAGCCATTTACTTCAAGACGGGGATAAGAGAGCATGTGAATAGAGATAGATGGGAGGGGATTGGAGAACGAAAGACAGTCAGCGATAAAAGGAAGCCCGGAGAGACAGTTTTTAAAATTTTTTTTTATTGATTTTAATTTAATTTAAAGTTTTTTTCTCCTTTGTTTAGATGAAAGATGAAAAAAAAAGAGTTTTTGTTGGGATAATCTTCATAAGTTCCTTATTTATTTATTTTTTCATCTGTCAATGGTCTGGTCGATGAATTCAGAAGACTTCGGTAGTATCCAAGAACAGCAGATAGTTCCCTTAGCGCGCAATGAATTCATGATGACGTAATAACTGCTCACAGCAATTAATATTGAGAGGACAATGGCCGATGGGGAAACGCCAACACTCAGCCGTACTTAACCGAACAACTCGGCAAAACATCGTCAACACAACCTGTAACAGAACTCAAGATCAAATCCTTATTATTAATATTGTGCATCTATTATTATCACGTACATCTGTTAAGGTGGACAAAGGCCTATATTCCATCCATAGCATACTTTAAAATTGGTAGTTTTTTGTCATTTATCTTTTTAATTTGTGCTTCCAGTTTATTAGCTACATGTTACACTGATAGTGGGTAATACAGCCAAACCATTGAGGAAAATATTCAGTGGAAGAAAAGTGGTAAACACCAATGAATAAAACAATGCCCATAAAAGTGGGCTCTTACGACAGTGGAATAACAATAAAAATGAGTTCTCACTTGCTTTAATGCCACAACTGAGAACTAAAATGAATATATCTACTTATAATTCATTGTTTGATCCAGATTGTTGTTGTTTTTTTGGAGAGGTACTGCATGTAATGAATTCATCAAACCTCAAGGGAAGAATGTGACCAGGAGATAGTGCACAATCAGACAAGTGAATAGCAGCACTCGCACGTCTGTGATTGGAATAAAAGGCAGAAATACCTGTGATTGAAGGGATAACATGTTTCTAACATAAAGCCACGAGTGAAAATCTGAAAGATGATCGACGAGTGGTTTTGATTTGTGAACCACTGAATAAACATGTCCGGCATGAGGAGATAGATCTTTGCGTGAACACTTTGCATTTACCATCTTTAGATTTTAGGTTTTTAATGGTCCCCTTAAATCATATTTGTCTAGTAATTTGGGAATTTTGAAAGTTATTGACATGTTTTCTTGATTAGCTTTAACTTAAAGGTGCATTAATCAAGCTTTGGACACTAGGGGGCAGACAAGTACATTAGTTATGAGTCATGAGTTATTAAGTCAGTGTTGCTGACGGCCTATTTACACATCCCATGGACATGGAGCAACAATGTCATTCATGTTGAGTTTTGCTCACCAGCTTTGTTATTAACTTTGTCTGTCTGTTGGGGAGGTAGCCAACAGTGGGCTTATCTTAGCTTAGACGTGTATTAGAATTGCCTTGCATCTAGCTCTCCGCTGAGCTCCTCTTTATGCTGTAGCCGTAATGTTTGTAGGGCTGTTGTAGCTCTGACTGTATACTCTAAACAACTGCAAGGTTTAGGTTAAGGTTTGAGTTAGGCAGGAATGGGTTGTGGTTATGGTTTGGGTTAGGCTGTACACAATGAGTGGAGGTCAATGCAATGTCCCAACGAGGATAGCTGCACACACCCGTTTGTGTGTGACATGAGGATTGAAAGCTTGAAGCGTTGAACTCTGTAAACCACTGTGTACACTGTCTGCAGTGCCTTTTTAGACAGACAAGGACATTAGATTAGACACAAAAATGTCTGCTGCAACGTCAGCCTGAGAGTGGAGGCATTATTCATATCCACTTAGCACATAACCCCATTATATAGATGTAGACACTCACACTCTGTATTTTGTCCGACACACACGCGCCCATAATAACACTGCTTTGAGCGAGACCGTCCAACTACACACACACACACACCTTAGGATATTGGAGTTGTGGGAGAGTGGGCTTTGTTGCTGCCGCCGTTCAAAGCCCACTCCATGTCGCTTTGTTTTGTTTTCATGAATTTTAATCAAAACATCTGTAAACAAAAAAAAAGCCAGCGACCTGCATTAGGTTTGGCCTGTTCCCCGTGTTTCAGACTGATGCGTCAGCACTTTCTCTCTTCCTTCTGTTTAACATGGCCGACCTTGAGAAAAGAAGTGTTCCTCCCCGTGTGGCTGCTGTGCAGCACTGGATCTGACACCTTGTTGGGTCATCACATTGGTGATGATGATGGGAGTAATGGTGATGGTGATGACAGGTTGGTCCTATGGAATAATCTTGCTAATTGCTTTGGTATCAACCCTATGAACCCTGGCTTGTATAATACAACATTATGCCAATTTTCAGGGGGCCCTGTGGCAGAAACTGGGCTGATTTCATTAGTTACTGAAAGGCCTGCATACTTCCAGTGTTCAAGTTTTTTTTAAAGGTTTTTATATCATTCTGTAGCTTCACAGTAGTGTCACTTATGCATTTAAATGTGTTTATTCAAATGTTGGTCATAATACGCATGCTTTTAGCACGGCAGCCACACACAGACAGGATAAAGCGAGTGCTCCGACTGAACTTAAAATCCGGCAATGTGGCACCTCCACACGGGAGTGTTTTTACGCTTTAGAACATAACCGCCATGAAACAATCAGTTGTGTTTGGTACCAAGGCCTCTCTCTCCCTCATAGATAGGTCATAGATACTATTTACGTATGATGTATGTTTGTGCTCCATGTTTTCTGATGACACTTTTTTTTCAGTGCGTTGTCCACATGCCCGGTGGAGTAGTCCAACCTTGCACACTTCGACAGCCCCCGACTGTCACACTCACTAACACATACAACACCACCCCGTGGTCATCATCCCCAGCTCGTCAGATATTGACATTTTGTCACGTCTCACCCAGATGCACAAGGAATATACCCTTTGGCATGAGGCAGAGACGCACAAGGGTTTAATGTAGCTGCAATGTAACGACGACTTGAACAGATGACCTGGCGAAGGTCTGAAACCAAGCGTCAGTCATTTCCTAAACCTAAACAAGTAGGTTTTGGTGCCTAAACTTAACCAAAGTAAAATAGACCTTATGTGCCTGGAAAAAACGGGAGGGGCGCATGACAAAATGTCGGTACAATCCATTCGCACAGACTACACCACTGCACATGTCCATCCAAACAAAATTCATAATAGAACCGTTTTCTGATCTGCCTGATCTGATATCAAATTTCTAACTAAATCTTGGCTCAGTTAAAGCAACTAAAAATACTTACCTCACATTGTGGTCATGGTTTCAATGAAATCAAAGCTCTTTTTTTTTTTTTAAAAGACGGTTACGGGAAATAGCGCTATCTTTTTAATCAAAGCCAAGTCAAGGAATATCAAAGCAAATATCCCTTAAAGCACAATGTCACAGCCAAACGTGTGCTTTTCCGCCTTTTTCATACTTTAGTTGAGCTGTTCTGCACAGCGACTACAGTGACACATTCTCCTGTTCACCTGTGGAATACGTGGGATCTGTCGACCACATGTTTCGTCAAAACCTATTCAAGCTCATGTCAGGATTTTTTTTTTGCTAAAATGTATAATCAAATCAATCTTTACTTTCTGTGTCATATGAAAAAAACCAAAAAACCAATGGATTCCTAAGAGATGTCAAACTGTCAAAGCTGAACACAGCTTCATTGACAACTTTGCTGTATTAACTTTATCATATGCCAGTGGTGATAGACCTACGATTTCTCCACCTCAACAATATGTGCTGTCGCTGCAAAAGTCACCAAACTTAGAAGATTCCAGCTTCTAAAAAGCTGCGAGTGCAAGAAAATTAAACCTGACCTTCCACAGCTGTCAGGTTTCTGTCAAGGCAGGCCTTTCCAGTTCCTCTTCCTCTACATCCAACCTGCAGGGACGTCTGATATCACCAGCAGCAGAGACATAGCAATACCTTCTGAGCAAAACCAATGAAGGTCATCGAAGCCATGACTGTCATCTAAACATGTGTAATTTGACCATTAATGCAGGACAAAAGAAAAACAGTCATACTTGAAACACAGTTTCTGCTTGCATGAACACATTAGAAAAAAAAGAAAGAAGAATTGACTGAATTTAACTGTTTTTTTAATGAAAGAAACAAAACGAAGAATACACTTCTTGGCATTCCTTCATGACTTATTGCTGTAAGATTATTGCTAATACTTATCTTTGTTGGAGACAGTCTCAAAGTTGTATGTGCAGCTTTTATCTGGTGTAAAACAAACGTGCGTTTGTCCTTCAGTGTCATACCAACATTCTTTCTCACCTTCACAAACAGAAAAGTTAAGAAATACAAGTTTGATGCTTTAAAGCTGGAAGTAAAGAGACTTGGTTAACATTAGAATAGAAATTGTGTTTCTATTCCAAGTGATTATGTAACATACAGTACGTATCATCAAAAACAGGTTGAAGTGCCCCAAAACAAATCTTTACCACCGTCCTGATTGGTTTGCTTCATAATAACCCATCATTCTCAAATTGATGTGTCCCATCTTCAATTTTAGAATGCATTTCGGTGTCTCGACACATCTGTTCATCTGAACGCAACATTATATGAGCATTTTGCATACATACTGTACTAGCTACACCATATACTAACATTTCCTGTCAGATCCACCCACTCCTGCCTGCACTGCAGTAACCACAGTTCCCAACACCCTTCCCACTCACTCGCCTGCTACCCATTTCCCTAATCAACCCAGCAGTATATGCAGCATTACACTACCACTGCCCCAGATATTCACGTTGCCTCTTGTCCAAGCTATAGGCAGCCCTTTTTGTTGCCTGCCTCTTTATTTCTCTCCTTTGGCCTCATTTATCAAACTCAGCGTAGATTCAATCCTAAACATTACATACCAACATTGCATATTCACAAACCTCAGACATACGCAAGGAAATATCCAGCCCTTTCAAACTGTGGTGCACACCTCTGTTCTCATTATAAATAGCCACCTGCAGCACCATGTGTTCTCCCTACTCCTCGCAGAAACTGTAAAGGTAGCACTCAACACACAGTGAAGATACCAACTTAATTTGAACTGCACTAAACCTTCTTTTAATAATGAAAATGGATCAGGCGATCTGTGTGATCTGAAAGTGGTTGCTCGTACTCATCAATCCACAGAGAATTACCACCCGACACTTCTGCTCCCCTCAGCTCTACAGAGTCTTCTAGCTTCTCTTAGCTCCTTGTTTGGGTTTCTGGACTGCAACTTCAGCCTCTCGCCTCAGCAGGAAGTTGAATTCAGCATAAGCCTAGCATGCACGACCTGTCCAGCACCAAACAGCAGACATATAACACTAGCGACTACCTGATGAACATAGCGGAGCTACAGGGAAAGATGTTTTTCCAAGGAGTTACCGGAGACCAGAACAAATTAGTTTGTGGGGTGGACAAAAACACAAATCCCAACGATCACTATAATGCGTCTCTGTGTCTGCTGGATGTGTAACTAGGCAACAGTTTGTCATAGCCATAACAACTTTATTAAGTGATAATATGTAGCCTAAAGATTGTTTTGTCAGCTGTTCTATTGCCCACGTGACCGAAAACAACAATTTAAGGCAGCTTTAAACAGTGTATGAACATTAGATCAAAAACTCTCTCTTGCTTCTGTTGGGTTATTCTATTATCGAAACATCATTGCTGATGGTGAACCCTGTTTATTCACAGAGAGTCTAGCGATCGAGATAAAAGTGGAGGTTAAACTCTCCATCCTTGTTACCATTTTCACCTTTTGAAACCTGTCCAACCCAAACCTCCCTGTGTCAGTTCTCTGTCCTCCAACTGTGGAACATCTGTCACCACCTGACCTCCTGACCTGCAGTCCACTTCTCTTCCAATCCAATGTCTTAATTTTATACGACATTTTGATGAACCATGGGCGTTGTCAGTTCACCAGACATAAAAAAAACCCCCAAAACAACACATGATTTTATGCAGCTGATTCTACGGCTTCTTAAGATGTTCTTGCCCTCCACGATTGGGCAGGAGGAACTTGATAATCTGTGATTATGTCTCAGAGCGTCTCTAGTTAAGATGCTTTGCCAAAGCAAATGTAAGAAGATGCATAAGAGGGGCTTTGGAGTCATCGAAGCCCTAAGACGCTTTTGGGAAACGGCCCTGCTTCAATGATAACTTGCAGAAATTACACTCACAGCACTGATGATAAATGTGTTGTGGGGGAACGTATTCTGACTGCTTTGGTGAGAATTAGAAAACAGGTTAGAGTTAAACTCATCTCCCTCTTATAAGACTTTGAAAGTTCCCTCTCTCTGTGTCCTGTCCGGCTCTGCAACCTCAAATATGTCAAAAGATAGATTCTCTCAACATCCTTCTCCGTTGACCCGACATTTTCAGTGCGACAGGACTCTTTGCTCTCGGTCTTTATTTACTGCGTATACTGTTGCTTTCCAGGTTTTGTTTCATATTTGCTATTTTGCGTAAATCTTAGGTTTTTGTTAAATTATTGATTTAAGTGGTCATCACTTCTTACTCCCAAGTACGAAGAGGACACAAAATTACATTTTTCAAAATAAAAACAGAACAAGGAGCACTGATCCGTGTTGAAATTAAACTAAAATCTGAAATAACTAGACTTCCTTTAAAATGACAGTCTAGTGCAAGTTTACAACTGGCATTTCATTCACTGCTGTGGGGTGTTAATTAATTCAGGTGGCTCAAAGCCCTAAAGATTCAGTAGCATCTTTAAAATAGGTGATATTGTTATAAATGGGATATGCATACAATAACATGTCATGAGTCCAACTCGGACTCAATGAAGTTCAGGATTTGATTCAAACTTTGTTTTTATCAGCATTGACGGCCATGCCTTTGTTGGACTGTCACATCTGGATTTGTAAAGATCCACAATCACAACAAGAACCTCTTAAACAAATCGCTGAAGCATCTCTGAAAAAGGACGTAAACCCAACATCTCTGATAATGTCAGAGTTACCTTTGGTACCAGTCAATTGATTGTCTTTATCAAGATAGGCTAGTGGAACGCTAGCTGTGTCATATTGTTTTATTTATTATTTTTTATTCCTTTTGATTTCAGTGATCGAACATGAAAGATAATTTAAATTGACTTTTTTTCAATTCAGAATCAATGTAGTGACACCCTAATTAATACCGATGAGAACAGCGAAGGTTAAAACAGCAGTTATGTGAAAATAACTAATATCTGTCCCTTCAATGCTTGTCGCAGTAAAACAAAGTGAACAGTACAAACTTTTGTTGAATCACTTTGCAGTAACTGTCAATAGTTTGAGTCAGACATGTCCACAACAACACATATCAAATATATAATATCAATCTGAAAGCACCATTCAATGACAATGCTTAAAAGGAATGTAGTTAAGAGTGCTGGCAGAAAAAGAAACAATCATTTCTCCAGAAAGCAGCAGGAATAAGGTGAAGTTGCCATAGTAACATCTGGTTAATAAGGTCGTGACTGCAATCCAAAGATGATTATGATTATGATCTTGGTGAGTTACAGTGGATTTCAAGTGCCTTTTGAAAATTTTAAAAAAAAAGGAAAGAGCTGAAGAGAAATTTTGGTTGGATGAATCTAAAACTAGGCTACAAATAAAAAGTTTAAAAAAAAAAAAAAAAAGCTCAGTAATTTCCTAAAATAGCTGGTTCTTGTAGTTTTTAGCAAACGTTACTCGAAAATTTGGAAACAGTGCATTTGTTGGGAACTATTTTTAGCTGTGGATGAATCCGCATTGGGTGCTTTAGTGAGGAATTGGGGCAGCAGGACGATATATGTCAGACTGAGTAGACTACAGTGTGTGAGGCTTTGGATACAGACACACACACACTACAGACCACCATTATGAAAGAGACGCCTCTAAAACGGTTGACAGGACACCTTGAACTGCAAAAGAGGTCATTTCAGACTCTTTCCATGATGAATTTTTGATCCACGGATGTTTTATATTTGTAAAACTTTTCTCGAGCCGAGAAAAGCGATTTAAAAATCTCTGACGTCATCACAATGTAAAGTCTATGGGCCGAGTTCGCTGTGGAACTCGGGGCCAGCGGTAGAAACACTACTGCACATATTCATCTGGACGCACAACCAGGAAGTAAACCCAGAAGCTAGGGAACTTTTTTGCCGTAGGCGCCAGGCGAGCAATTCTCATCGGACTGAACAGGCGCCATCTTTGAATCTGGTATCTCGCTCAGAAACAATCTCAGATCACTCCACTAAAAAAAAAAAAACATTTCTTGAAACTTGGAAGTGATATAAATCCTGTGAATGTCAGCTCGATATGAATGTAATCTCCAGGAAGTGAACCTGGCAGCCGTCTCTTTGTTCAGGTACCTCCCTCAATGTGAAATAATGATCACTGCTTCAACTGCTCCTGCCGGGAGCAGATTTTTACCGATCTTCATCTACAAAGTCCCTACTCCATGTTTGATCACTTCCTGATGAAAAACTAATCTTTTACTCGTGTTTTCACACCGCACCAGGCCGGTACATTAGATTAGGACTTCCACCGTGATCAAATATGCTTTGATTATTAAAAAAAATAATCAACTGTAAATACGCACATGCAAGTGGCTCCTGGCAGTACCCGTCCAAGTGTGTGTGCGTTTGTGTGTGTGCTGTCACACTGGGAAGCAGCAGGCGAACGTTTCACGCTGAGAAGTAAATATGCACTTAGAGATAACATCGGGAGCACCTTTCACTCCTTCTTTTGCCTCTTTCTCCCTCGCTCGTCCCTCCCTTTCTTCTCTCTGGGTAAATATATATATGTATATATCAATCTGTCTCTCTCTCTCTCTCTTTCTGGTTGTAGGTATACTTCACTGACTACACAACTCCCATGCTTATCTACACAGAGCAGGCTGCGCAGTCAGTAGCTGTGTGTGTGTGTTAGCAGATATAGTGGCAGGTGCAGCGGATTGTGGACAGCAGGGTTTGGACGAGGCGTTTTTTTTTTTTCACAACATGGATTCATCTATTACACACACACACATTAAACAGAGCAGAGA
>JBBPCS010072336.1:5989-16156 GCA_037974645.1 Hollardia meadi
TCAACTAGTACGCTGTCTTGTTAGTTGTATTGCAGTCATGGCCGCAATGCAATGCATGGGACATGCATGCTAGCTGATTGCACTCTCAAATTAGTGGTCTCTGGGTTTTTTTAGAGTGTAACTTTTATGATGCACTAAAACCTCAAAATAGAGTGTTGTTGACAAGCTAAAGGGTTTAATCTGAACCATACTTACTTGCATTAAATGTAATTACCCTAAATTGACCTTGCACTAGTTTTCAAAGGACTGGTCGGCTCAACCAGTGAGATACAGTTCTTAGAAAATACTCCGAAAATACAAAACCAAAATTGCAGTCCCACTGGAAGACATTATACACACTGCATGATTTAAGGATGAATAGGCAGAAGTAAACATATATTGCACAACATTTACTTTGTAATAAGCGGCAAGAGTCAATGTCTCTGGTAAATGACTGGATAAAGAATAGTGGATGACAGGAATCAGTTTTCTTGGTAGAGGATCATGTAAGATAGTGTCCTGCAGGCAATTAAGCAACAAGGATAAAGGTCCACATTTCTACCAGGGCAAAAGAAAAAAAAACCCTGCAGCAGTGTCAGTTTTCAGTCTTTTCACTTGTGATGGTATCAGGTGTACTTTGAACAAGCTTGTGTTTGGTTGAAACTAGCCTTGCGCAGAATGGGTGGGGTAATGTGTTTGAACAGACAAGGTGAAATCTCCTGTTGTAATACGTGCTCAGGCAAAGAACAGGCTTGAATGGAATCTTTTACCTCTAACACTGGAGAGACCGCACACTAAAGGATTACCCACTCTTTGGAAATAACTGATTTGGATCTTTATGAAAACCACAATGGAGGCAACCAGCGATACCTCAAAAATCCTGGAGAAGGGTCCTGAATACCTTCGAAAGCAAATGGAACTGGAGACTGAGACAAAAGGACGCATAAGTGCCGTGGAGAGGCTCGCTGCGAGCAAACCTAAATATGTCAAAAGCCAGCAGGTGGTAAACTCAACACAGGAGCCAGTGATCAGTCTTGGATCAGCATCTATGTGTAGCATTGCGTCTTCTAACCAGAGCTCAAACCGTGGTGGGAATCCTGTCACAGGGGGCAACACAACAGAGCCTACATGTGGCACACAGAGCTGCTCACCAGGGCAGGTACGTCGGTCCAGCTCCAAAAAACGACCAGACTCCCTTCTGCTTTACAGACAGAAATGTGAGTTGCTGAGAAGATCAGCAAATGACCGGAAACACCATATAACGCGTAAGTTGCTGCTCAGCTCTGTGCAGAAAAATGTGCTGTTACCTGAGGAGTGTGAAGCTGCGGGCAACGAGGAAAAAATGACCACACCTGAGAGGACAGCAAAGGAATGCAGCTCACATATAGTTAGCTCTCAGTCAGAGAGGAGGAGGAATGGAGTAGCAGAACAACACAGCACAGGAAACAGTGTTTCTGTGACAGAGGTGGCAGCTGGTGTTGTGAAAAAATCTGCTGGTCTCCTGGCGGTCCCTGAATTTGAAAGGAGGTCTGGCAAAGGGGTCAGTCGTTCTCACTCGGACATCAGCTCTAGGTACTCCAAAAACTTTGCAGACTTTGATGCTTTTTTCAAGTTCTGCGGGCTTGCCGGCGAGGTTATCGAGTCTTTGGGGAAGGAGAACTTCTCAGCGCGCTCAGATGACATTGCAATAAAGATTCGGAGTGTAAGCGCTTCTACATCAGACAGCGGGTTCACCAGGAACAGCGGTGACAGCGACGGACTACTGGAGGATGCGTTACATGAAAAGATACGTCAGGGGACATCAGTTATTGAGCGCAATGCAAGAATTATTAAATGGCTGTACAGCTGCAAGAATGCTATAGAGGCTGGAAAAAGATTGAGAGACCTGGACTAAGATAATTCCTTTTTTTTCTCTGCAGAGACCATATGCTCATCAAAGACTGTAGTAAAAATGATGCATGACTTATTTTGCAGAACATATATCAAAACACTGTATGTTCCAGCAGTTGTGGGCGTGCCTGCTTATATCATTGTTTATTTTAGTTTCTGCATATTGTATGTGTGTGCCAATTTCAGCTGACACTTCTGAGAGAACAAACTTGTTTACTCCTCTATCTCGCTGGAGTCCACAGAGAGCCCCACATCACACACAAAGCAACACAAAATGTTATTTAACATCAACATTTTCATCTTGAAATTCATATTGACATGTAGAATCCATGGTTGCAATTTAGAATACGATCATGTATTAAAGGACAAAACTCAATTATGGTACTTTAACATTTTGAATTTGAATACTTAATACTTTTTGATAAGTTAGTAAATCATTATGAGAAAGTGGTACCAGTAATTATAGATAAACACTTAGCACAACATTTCATACTTATAAGTTCGATGTTCCCTAGCACGGGCTTTAGACCACCACAAGCATGCAAGTGTCCTTAAGTCATGATTTATGTAACCTGCCTCTAAAGGTCATAATCGCATGAGTGCAATCACCCATTTCTCTGCACGCACACAGAGAGAGAGAGAAAGAGAGAGGGAGAGAGAGACATAAAAATGTCAGTAAATAGAGATATCTACTCCTCACATTATAGTGGTTAAATGTTTCTCATGGACAGTAATAAAACTTGAAATATCATTAATTTAACTGCAGCCAGATAAAACGCTGTGAGAGGAATGTACTTAATAATCTGATAGGCTTAAGTCCAGTGACCTGTTGTAACCACATCTCCACTTCCCTCCCAGATCTCTGTATGCTGTGTCTATTCACCACTTTCTCTCACTTTCTGTTTTTTTTTAGCCAACTTTCTGTGCTGATCCGAGCTCAGAGGCTGGAACAACGGGTGGGGTAAAAAGCCAAAGGACAATCTATTGTTGACTCAATGTGTAAACAGGATTACCACCCACTCTCTTTCTCTCTCACACACAAAAACAAACAATATTTATGTACAGTATATGAGTAGATACACATCACCCAGCTGTGGCTGTTGTAGACACGCCTTTCACTTCTCAAAAGGCCTCACTGACTACGTCACATCGGGGCAAGTCATGTCTTGCCTCTTCACATGTTTGTTTCCAGAACTTGCTCTTAATATTCGGTTGATGATTCTGTTAGAAAAAGGGACACTTATTGATGACTTACTGATTAATGACAGAAAATGTACACGACTTGCATTGCTGGCTGTAAGGTGTCATCTTTTATTGAGACTGTATTATGTAAATGTTTTACCATGCTCTGAGAGAATTTTAGTATTCGCTGAAATATCACTGCAATGTCACTCTTACTTAAACCAGATTCAATCTGAGTTTGCTGCTGCCTGTGTAACATAGTTTTATATTGAAGTACTTTCAATTTTGTAAAACTGATGCATAAATAAAGCTGTTAATTATTTTTTAAGTTTTGTGCAATTCCCAATCTATATTTAGGCCATGTGCAGGGTAACAGATTTTTCCTGATGATGTCTCAACAGGGTCAAGGGTTTTTGCCCTTTATTAAATAAAGTGTTGGGTTGTGGATTCCATTTTCAACAATATTGGATAACTCATTTAATTGATCAGTTCCAATTAAAAGAACAATGCTATTATTTGAATGAATAGTACTGTATTTGCATCATTACAAAACAGTCTGAGGGAACACAGTACACTGCTTGTAGTGATTAACCAGTTTTAATTTACTGTATGGGGCCTAAAGAGGGCAGTATCTAACCACAAAAATGAACCTAATTACAATGTTCTATATAAACAAGTCAGTCATATTAGCTTCCCTGTAATCATATACACTAACAATGTCCAGACAAACAAATTATCACATAAACCAGTCTGGATGGTGCTTGACATGCAAAGTGATTTTTAGTTTTTAAAAAAAGAAAAGAAAAGATCTAAGGCACTCTTCTGGGGAAAAAAATGTAAAAAGCTCATGATGAAATTGTTAAAAACATAGTTAATGCATGTTTAAAAAAAACCCAAACAAAAACAAGTTGGGTAACATGTAACTGTATGTTACATCCATCATGGTCATACTTTGTGTTTGTCACCTGTGAGTCATTTGCTTTTTGCTCAGGTGTTTGGAAGTATCTTTTACTAAAGGGGAAACTGTGTGCTGAGGACTACGCCCTGAAGAAGTCTGTTTGAGCCCACTACGCATGAGTTGTTACCCAGCTTGTGTTTTATTTCATCATGAAATAGCCATGTAAATAAAGGCTTTTTTAAATGTTTTCCCCAGAAGAGTGCCTTGGATCTTTTCTTTTTTAAATTTTTGTGTTTCCAACCAAAGAGCACTCTGGACTCTTTTAGTTTTAGTCGTTTAGTTAATTTTAGGAAGACAAAGCAACAGATTTGCCAACGCATAGGCTAATATCTAATAGTAGCAGCTAATCGTAGCATAAATACCAGAGTTGTAGACATGAAACTGTTAACTTAAGTCTGAGTTATGTTACAAAATGTAGGTGTCTTAACTTACTTGAGACTTGAATCCCTAAAGACTTGGATTGAGATCTGAAAGCAAATGTTTTTACCTGATAAAATACAGGAAAAATAAAATAATAAACACAGTGTCAGAGCATAGCCTCAAACATTGAATATGTTAAGATTCATTCCACTTATGTTTTAAAATACACATAATACTGTTTTTTTAGACAAGACGTTTAATAACCTCAATGAATTACGAATTCAATTTTCCAAACATGATCGGATTCCAAAAAGTTAAGTCAGACTTAAAGTCAGCATCTTTCCATCATGAACAGAAAAATGTGAAAACAGCCCTTGTGTCAAACACTGACTTTTGTAATTAGGTCAATGCATTGAGAGGACTTGGTCTCAGTTTAGCATTAAGAAACCTGAAATACATGCATTATGACTTGGAATTATATATAGACTTCTGACTTGAACTTGCTCTTAAGTACTAGTGACTTGAATAAAGACTTGCTCTGAAGGACTTGAGACTTGACTTGGGCTTGAGATGAGCTGAGACTTCCCCAAAATACTAAATACAAGTGGTTAAAAAAAGAGACATTTTAACATTTAAAATATGGTAACCATAATTTAAGGAAAGCAGAAAGGTCCCACAACAATAAAACAGTGACCTAGCTAAGACAGCTACCAGAAACTACAGGTCTGAACGTGATGCGTTTGGTTGATAAAATAGTGTATGTATATTAATATACCACTTTTACACTCTATGATTACATTTGTTTTAGAAAGGTTCTTTAATAACCACATCATCACTCACACAACTGTCCTGCGGTCGTGTTCCCATCCCCCATCACAAAATCAAAACATAAGCACTTGTGCGCAGTCCTCTGTCACGTGCGGAAGAAAACCCCAACAAAACAGAAGGGATTAAAAAAAGAACACGATTGACAGTGCAACTAACCAATCAGCGACGTGACTCTGGGTAGCAACAAGATAAATATTAACCTTTCGTCCAATCACAGAGCAGCAGGGGGCGTTGACAAATTCTAGTGTCCGCACTGTGTTTACTTCCGTCAATATTTCCAACACGGCAGGCAGGCAGATGAGACAGAGGACAAGACACGTAAGCAGAGACAACTACAACAAAGGACTCGTTTAAGGTTTGTTTAGCCCTTATATAGAAATTCACAACTCGATTATCGTGTAGTTGGGATTCTTTATTGTCTTCCTGTCGTGACTATGTGCTTTGAACCGACTGACAGCTTGTCTTATCTTCATATTTTAGCGTTAAGCGTTAAAACGACTTGCTTAGCGTTTCCTAAAGCTGTTGCATTTTCAAATGCTCAAGGTAAATGCGCCATATAGTTGTTGTCAAGTATGTTATTAAAGTAGTTTGGAGCAGTATGCCATTATGCATGTCAGTGTTTACCTGTAATATTCCTCATATAGGCTCAGTATAGACAACGTTTACAGATCTAAAGGCCCTCTTGTTAATTTGACAGTTGTTTTCAGAAATTAATCATGTAACATACAGTTTTAGGCTGCCGGCTGAATCTATGGGAGCAAAAAAAGGCCATTATAATTAAAATTTATTCCTGATTTAACTCCTACTGAACAATTATTGTTGAAATTCAAATGTATATCATTGAAATATTTTGAGAACCAGGATTTGTGTGGTTTGAATTATTTTCACACAATTTAAAAAACTTTTTCACAAATTCAGATCAAAAGAATTTTAGTATCTGAATGTCACCATTTTGAGTGGAATTTTAAGAATATGAAAATGAATTTGAGCAGCTAGAATATATTGTTTTGTACTGAAACTTGATTTTCTGAATCCTAAACAATAGGATTAAAGTTAAAACATTAAGCATCAAGTCATTACTGCATTTCTTAATTTGTTTAGTATTTAAAGTTTATTTATTAAAGCCTTTCTTTGCTTCTGCTGTTCCACAAACAGAATTCCTGCATCTTATTAAGCCCCCAGGTGTTTGGAGTAGCAGCAACCTCCTCTTATTAAAGTCTGTCCTCCAGCTAAAATGCCTTTCTTGGGCAAGGACTGGAGGTCACCAGGATGGAGCTGGACCAAGACAGAGAATGGCTGGAAGAGGATTGTTCTCTATGGACACGAGTTGGAAGATAACAACAGAGAGATAGACTTGAAAGAGTAAGAAACTTGCTCACCTTTGTCAATTATATCTGCCTTAAATTGCATTCTTATACCAGTAGTTTCAGTCAGTCAGAGTCGGTGCTTAATCAGGTTGGATTAGACTTAACTAACCACATACAAATTTCTTAAGACACAATTGTCACATGCATTTGAGTAAAAAATTTGTATATTCCCTACAGACCTCAGTAAGACTATAAACATTAATTGATCTTTCATGGAATCACATAGTAAAAATTCAGAGTGAAATGTAATCAAAAACTTATGAATGAGTTCTTTCTTTCTCTCATATTTGAGTTTTGATTTAGTCTGATTTAATTAGCAGCAGAATGCAGTTCATTGCATTGGACACCAATTTGATTATAGTATTTTAATATGTGAAATATGTAACTAACATTTCACCCAAATCTTTCAGCCCTCAGCTTTACAGTAGTATATACTGTAGCCAGGCTTCACATTTAGCTTTATTGAATGAATGTAAAGACAGCTCTACAATAAAAAGATTCCAGCAATAAAAGTAATCAAAATAGGATCAAAGTTTGCTTATTCTACAGTAGTATAATACTTAAATAAAGCGAAAACTTAAACACTTGAGAAACATAAAACTACAGTGTATTTGGGTAGTCCATCATAATTGGAGGTTGCTCAGAATCTCATGACAGTAAACCTGTATTAGTCAAGAGTAGATTAGATTCTATTAGCTCTGCATCTCTGTTTAAAAGTGGACTGCGGCTCACTGACTGCCAAGGCTGACTTTGAGTTGTTGACTTGGTTTCAGACAGTAGAGAGCTGTCATCAAAGGAAGGGAGAGAGATGGGTTATGACATGCAACAGTGGCAGTATGTTGCTATTACATGGTCAGTGTCTTAAAACCCTACGCTACCATGACTTGAAATGACCTGTTGTGACAGTGGATTGCTGTTGTTTATCGATGTATTTCTGTGAGCTACACTGTGCGTTAATGTCTGGCTGGAATTGAATTTGAACAAGCACAAATTGAACCAGTAACCTTTGGTGGAAATGCTCAACGGACCAAGGGAAACAGGAAGAAGTGGCAAGGGATCAATAGATAATAATAACAGTGACAAATTTATTGACCAAATTGTACTGATAAGGTCATAGCTACTCAGCTTCAAGACAGAAAAATTGTTCAGCCATCTTTTATCAGGGCAATAGTAGAGAGTCTTTGATGAGGTCATTTTATCCCACAATTATCCCAGGGTATTGACCAATATTTTGGTCAATACCTTTAAAGGTATCAAGTACCAATACCCAGCCCCAGACTTTAGACACTCAAATGACCAACTTTTCTGTGTATCTTCCTAAAGAAATCAGTAAATATGAAAAAAAAAAATGGTTCATGTTTTATATGACTGACTGTGTTAATGACTGACTGAATGAACTTTATCAAGTTAAGTTTTAGTTGTGGTTAAGCCTCATGAACTTATATATACAGTACCAGTCAAAAGTTTGGACACACCTTCTCATTCAATGGTTTTTCTTTATTTTCTATTATTTTCTACATTGTAGATTAATATTGAAGACATCAAAACTATGAAGGAACACATATGGAATTATGTAGTAAACAAAAATTGGTAAACAAACCAGAATATGTTTTATATTTTAGATTCTTCAAAGTAGCCACCTTTTGTTTTGATAACAGCTTTGCACACTCTTGGCTCCTATATATATATATATATATACACATATATATATATCTCCTTTCCAAGTCTGATGTCAGCAAATAACAATAATGTTATGTTGATGTGTATCTCTCTATTCTGTCTGGCTTGCTAATTTACCTACCTAGCCAGCTAGTTGGCTGGGGCAGTGCATCTCTTGGTCTGTCTGTGTTTTGCTTGCTTGCCAGACTTTGCCTGACTTTGTGCCTGGCAAAAGTTTGAGTGAAATACAATTATTTATTACATTTGTTAAACACCGTCGGGCAACGTGTTTATAAATTGCAGCTCGGAAAAGATAACGGCGTCATGCGTAAACATGCGTTCACATTCGTGTGCATGAAATGAAACTCGCGATTTCAAGCAGCAACCAGTGAGGACCAATCCAGACAATACATGGATGTGATGGCACTCCTCATAGGCACACATAATTTTAAAACAAGTCAATGATTATCTAGTCTCTCAGTCAAGGTTTACTTTGACTATATATATTCAGGGCTCCAGGCAAAAATATATATCTAGGAGCCATTGGCTCCGAAACCCAAAATATTTAGGAGCCAAATCAAACTTTCAGGAGCCAAAATATAGTGATGTCATATTACATTGTTAAAGGGCTGCCTCTCACTGCCTTTCTTTCCCCTCTGTACTGCCTTTGTTTGCTCTGCCTCCCATAGTCTACACAATGTATTATTTACATACACAGCAGAGTGCAGCTCAGGCCGCATTTTTCTGACAGAACCCGATTGAGTCTGAGACAGTAGTAACCAAGCCCGGTCCGAACCCGACAGGCTTTCTGATTGTTTATGTCCAAACCCGACCCGAGCCCGACACAGTTTGTTACCTGACATGCAGTCATTATTATCTTAGATAAAGCTTGTCTGTTTACTCTGATTACACATGGACAGTGTAAAAAGAACCGTCAAAAGGCTGCTGCTATGCACACACCACACACCAACTGTTCCGTTATCATCTGCATTGACGACTAAATCGAAATGCCTCCATACCGTTGACTTTCCTGCATGGTTTTCGGCAGTTTTAAACTTTCCTGATGACATGTTTTGTTTGACATCCTCCATTCTCCCTGTGTTGCGTTCATGCGTTATCACGTAAATAACAGACTCCAGCACTGAATAGGCCATAGCACAACACAGCAGCATGTCAGGTAGCCCGAACCCGAGCCGAACCCGAACATGACGTCAAAATTCTTATCAGTATGTGCAATGTTCAATATACTGCAATCAATACCATAAAAACTTAAATGTCCAGTCGTCTTTTTTCCACCACTTTTTTCTCGGCATCGACAGCATCTGATGTAGAGGAGGCTGGGTTTGGATGGGCAGGGTGTGAGAAAAAGTCAGATATTTTTCTTTTGCACATTTCGTTTTCTTGCTAGCTGACTAACATTAGCTAATTAGCCTCCGCAGTTATGCAGCAGCTATCTAACTTCTAAATTCAAACTCTTTCGAACTAAACTATATCGAACTAAATTAAACACCGTTGATGAACACTTCACGTTTTCAACCCAATAAATATTGACGTTAACCTATCTTCAACCACTGTTTCTGTTCATCTGTACAGCCGGCACTTCAACCACTGCAGGACAGGAGAGCAGAGAAGTTCATGTATTGGAAACCGTACAGGAGTTAACGCGATAGGGCAGATCAACGCAGGTGCAAGAGAAGATTAAAAAGTTAGTTGCATTGGCGACCATTTTAGTCGCCATCTGGAGCCCTGTGTGTATATATATATACCCTCATTGGGCAGTAGAATTTGGGACGGCACAAAGGACATACAGTAAAACCGACCTGCTTTTTGTCTTCATTCTCTTTCTCCTGCACTCTTTCTCCGGGACTCTCTCTTGGACTGCAGAGGACTGAGAGCTTCTGAGCTCCAGATCCTCTCCCCTCCCCCAAGTCCTGCAACCGCAGG
>JBBPCS010072337.1:0-16153 GCA_037974645.1 Hollardia meadi
AAACACGACTTCACACTGCGGCTGATTGGATATTTAGAGGCAGGACAAACTGTCTCAAGTGAAAATTACGAAAATAAGTTAATAAATTTGTAGGTTTTACCTTTTTCACTAGCCTTTTGTGCAATATTTATGTTGGGTTGATCAGGTCCAAGCTCTTTCACTTAGTTTTTCCACTAAAGTTCTCCTCTCAAATGGAAGCTGGTGAAGAGATCTTATTGAATTCACGTCCGTCATTGTCAAGCGTCCTTGTTGTCTGACTCTGCTTGGGGTGCATTGAACATGTTCTACGGTTCTACGTCACTGGCTTGGGGCGCTAAATTCAGCACCCCAGAGGCATCAGATTCGAGGATGCTGATTGGCTAAATTTAGGTTGCTATGTGCATTCTTGAGGCAGCAATGGGTCTGCAATTGGCTGTGCTGCTGCACTCCGTGGGCGCTTTTTCTAGCACCCCAGAACGGAAGAGCGCAACACCAGAGGGGATGAACAGGAAGCTTTACCCCAAACATAATGATTTATATTTCATATATTACACAATATTGTGCATTTAAACACACCCATACTTAAAATAAGTACTTATTGTTTATTTTAAAAATGTTTATTTTAAAAAGAAAATTTAAAAAAAACACTTTCCACCATCTATTGGCCAGCCGCCACTGGTTGTCAGTTTATTAAAGTTAGCTAACATTACACATCGCAAAAAATAGTAAGTGTAGCAAGTGCAGTGTCATGCAACGGTCTTGCAATATACCCCCCTTCATATGACTTGACTTATGACTTGCTTGACCAGAGCAATGACTTGACTTGCTTGATTTTCACCACAGTAACTTGGGACTTGCTTGAGATTTGAACGTTAAGTCTTGAGACTTGCTTGTGACTTGCACATGTGTGACTTACTTCCACCTCTGCCATAAACAGACCTTCTTTACAAATAAAAAACTGGAGACTTACAGAGACAACCAAATATGCAGCACCTTTTTGTTGTAGTACTTTCTTTGTCATTGTGCTCTGTGGCTGTAAATGATCAGGTTTGGAAGTTACAGGTTTTCATAGTGAATATTTAGCAACTGATGACACAGAAGCAAATGTGATGAATTGTCATTGCCTTGAAATGTGGGGGAGAGATAATTTTGTGTCACATTTTTGTATCCTACTGATTCAGTACAAGAATTGGCTTCAGAAAAGAAAATGTATCAGGCTATGTCCACTGAACAGGGCCGCTAAGAGGCAGCAATAAACTAACCCACTCCTGGACTGACAGCAAGAATTAATCTATTTTTTAAGAATATACTGGCTAAAAGCTTGCTTCATGGCAGTCTTAAGTGACTATTCTCTTTCAAGCTTTATTTGATGTCTTTGGTCTCTTCTGCTCACTGCTTCTTTGCTCTTCTTCTTCCTTGATATAAAACTATGTCTATAAGTAAGACACTCCCTGTGCCTGCCTTGCTAATATAGCAGGATGTATGAGCGCTCACTGTGGGGGGGCAAACAGACCAATAGTTCTTAATTAGCCATTTCCGAGAATATATCCCTCTATCAACTATTCACTTCAGTTGAAAGCAACACATCTATTCACCATTAATCCATAAGTACTTTGAGTAGAATAAGGTTTGAATAAGTGACATTACCTTTTTTAACAGTGTTGACCTTTCAATGGCATTTCAGCAATATTGTAAAGTCACAATTCCTACATTCTAAGGGCGTAAAAAATGTTTTAAAAAAAAGAATAAACTGATGTTACAGTTTATTCTTTTTTTACATTATAAATCCAACCCAAAATACATGAGGAGGTATTCCCGGGGGAGGACAGACAAATTGATCTCTTACTTGATTTTTTTGTAGCCAATGATGGTAATTTTGTATACCAAATATTTCCAAGGCCACCCAAGTTCAGAGCAATTCCTTAACATTTCCGCAACATTTGGAAATAAAAAGTGGCTGGAGGGCATCAGCAATTTGCAACCAGTCAAATCAGAATGGTGTTTTTGATTGCTTAATGTTTTTGTGTCTATGTGTGATCAAAGGTAAGACGGAGGGGCTGTGACTTTGTAATGTGACCTCTGGAGAGTGTTAGCACTATGTTATGTCAGGCTTGGATGTAACATCTCTCACCAATTGTAGAGAATTATCAAAAGTATGTGATTCCATCTTATATATTGTTGATTGCTTTCAGAAATAAGATGCAGTCTGAAGGGCATCGTGAAACGATGGAATTGCTGAAATCTGCTCCCACCAGGATTCCATTAATAAATGCTTCTTTTATGGCTCGTCTTCCTTATTACTCGTCTTTTTTCTCCTCTCCAGGCACTTTCCTTCCTTCAGATGACGTCAAGAAACAAGCATAATTGGAATGTATCTCCCATAGGCTTCATTCATGTTTTACTTAGTAATAGTCAACTTAATTGATACATACGGCCCTCCTGATTATTGAACTTTTAGAAATGGATTGACCATTGTGGCAGTTTAGATGCTTCACATAGAATTTGCAAAGAATTTTGAAGAAAAACCACATAAGACATCACATAAGAATATGTGGTGTCATGAGAGGTGATTTTCACACAGAAAAACATGATACACAGAAATGCAAGATGCAAATACATGTCACATCAAAAAAACTGTGATTACATCTAAAAGGAGACATATTCACTGCCTTTTTCTTCGTCTGCTTGTGCTGCTCTAATGATGTCTGTTTTTTCCACACCTTATCATTGCTTTTGCATGCGTCCTGCCATTATAACTGATTGCAGGGCCAAAGAAAAGAGGAAATCAACAACATCTCATCTGCTCTGTCTGTCGCTCTGCTGCCTTATTTCTTTGCCTGTTCCCCATTGCCTTAATACGAATCGCACTTGTCACTCTATGCAGATTTAAAAAATGAAGGCGCTGGAAGATGCAGGCTCTGTCAGTTTTTGTTGGATTCATGTCATTTTTTAGGGAATATGTGCAGAATATGCCATAAGTTATGCATTTAGAGGTTGTTTATGTGGCTGCACCATGTAATCTAGTATTGAGGAATGGTGAGTGTATTCATCCTCTTAAGTGCAACTATTTACATTTACATTATTTACATTGACAAGTGTTATTGTCATGGCTGTCTTGTTGCTTGTTGTCCTGTAGCTACTGTTGAGCAAATTATGTGAAATTATTTTCCTTTCAAAGGAGTCTATTTTTTGAAAAGTTTGGTGTTGCTGTTCGTTTGTATCACCCTCGCTACTTGATCATGTCCAACAGATTTTAGTTAGAGGTATTATTATTAGGTGTAGTGCTATTTGTTTGAGTGCTGGACTGCACCTATGACTTGCATACATGTTCATGCATACATGTTAAGTTGTGGCTCGTTTCAAAGGTTATGTAACTCCTGTTCATATAGTGGCCAGTTCGGATGCATTAGTCAAATGTAACTGACCACACAATCAAATGTTAGACTGACTTTATCAATAGATTTACCATGTTGAGAATATTACACAACAGTCGGCCAAACATCTGGCTAAGACGTTTTAGGCAATATCGTAGATGTAGTGGGTTGTAATTAGTGTGGCATTAGAGTAATATAGGCAAACGAACCGAAGTAAGATTTTTTCAACTTTGATACAATACTAGTTTTTAAAAAAAAAAGATACTTGGACCTTTTTCACTACCACAGCAAAGAAAAAAAAAGCCCCTGGCACACAAAATGTATAGAAAAAGTCACTTAACACATAACAGCACATCTCAAGGCAAGCCTTAGTTTAAAAATCTGAGTTTAGATCTGTTTTTTTAATAGCTTCAGTACTTTCAATTATGATGAGATGAGGATATTGTAGTTTTAAACACGTGGTATCAAAAAAGTATTTATACTTGTATACTTTTAACAACCTAAAACACATGTACTTTGTGTTTTGAATTATTTAACGCTAAGCCTTCCCTTAGCGTGTCTAGCTGACGCACAAAAACTGGCACCCCAGCTCGTCTTTTCCTGACGCACAAGGTCTATGTTACTTTGGTTAAGTTTAGGCACAAAACCTACTTGGTAAGGTTTAGGAAATGACTGCTGATGCTTGGTTTCAAACGGAATGCGAATTCCGGCCTCCTGGGTGAAATTTGTATGTGTGACCCTCCACTTAACCCTGACCCCACCGCTGTTGGCACTTTCTCACTTTGGAAAGTACGTTGTGCTACGTCATCTGTTCAAGTCATCTGAAACTGACACGGATGACTTTACATTGCTGGTACATTAAACCCTTGTGCGTCTGGATGAGACGCGAGGGGCTGTGTCAAAACGTCGATATCTGATGAGCTGGGGATGAGAACGGCTGATTGATTTCCAAATCCAGTTTTGCAGGGAAGTGGATGGGAGGCTACTATGCTTCTTAGGTTCTAATGTTGTGATTGATATGGGGGACCATGTGTACCTGTATGTTTTAGAAAGTGTCAGTACTATGCACTTACGTATACCAGACAGCTGAGTAGTGTCCCATTTGAAGGATACATTGTGTTTTGTGGAAACTTTTTTTGTGTAATTAACCATAAAATGAATGACATTACTAATTATAATAATAATAATAATATTCTTTATTTATAGAGCGCTTTTCAAAATCAACATTACAGAGTGCTTCACAAAGGCAGCAAAATAAACAGATAATCATAAAATCAAAACCATTTCAAAACAAGTTAAAAACAGAATATATAAAAACAAGAATTCAAACTCAGTTTGTTCCAGAGCCTCGGGGCCCTGACTGCGAATGCCCTGAGGACAGAACAGTTCACTAAAACATGAAAATTCAGTCATTTTCTACTCACCCCCATGTCGATGGAAAGTCACGGGAAGTTTCTTTGTCTACAAAACATTTCTGGATTGTAGACAACAACTGAAGTAGATGGGGACTTAACAAAATACATAAAATGGGTCCATACAACTTTTCTGGCATAATCTAAGTCTCTGGATCCCAAATTGGTTTGAAAAGAAGTTATTTACACCCTTTTAGAAGCTGAAATCTGCACTGTAGCTGCGAAGCTGAAAGCGTTACTGTGCACCTCCACTGAAGATTTCTGCTTGGAAAAGGGTGTAAATAACGTCTTTTCAAATCCATTTGGAATCTAGGGGCTTCCAGAGACCAGACAAACCGTTTGAAGCCATTTTATGATTTTTTTTTAATGTTATAAAACAAGACCCCAGCTTCTTTAGTTGTTGAGGAGAATGCTTCAAGCAAGAGAAGCTCCAGAATTCTTTTGTAGACAAAGAAAAATTCATCTGTCTTTCCATCAGCATGGGGGTGAGTAGATAATGACTGAATTTTCATTTTTGGGTGAACTAAAACCATTTAATTATACACATAATATGGACAGTGCATACCAACACTTATTTAAAAAGTGACTTAATTTTTAGAAATATAAATTATCATATGTAGCACCTTTAAATAATTTCCTATAGTATGTCCTTTTGTTTCTTTCTGTGCTTCCTCACTGTAGCTCAACTGTCAGAACCGCTCTTTAAAGAGGAAAAGCATGATGCTGCTGTCCCACCTCAGCCCAGAGACCATCACCAAGATTAACCTTGAGGATGAAGAGGAGGAGGAGATTGAAGAGCGACATGCTGCCAACAAGGTCTGCCTCTCCCCTGAGTGCCAGCGCACCATCTCAGGTACAAGATGTCTGCAACATCAGTATTTCAATTGTGATGTACTGTACTGTATGTCGCATATTTACCAGAAAGTTACTGTTGTAGCCACATAGAAACAGCTAAACTATTTTTTATTGATTGTATAAAAAGTTGTAGTTTTAGTCCCTTATGCTTATTACAAAAAAATTATATAAATCAATCAATAAATAAGTCAATAGTCAATCAAGTCAATAATAAATTTTCAAGCTGGACTATGGAGGATGAGAAGTCTCAGGAACCTGAGGAAAGAAGCTGCTCTGTAGTCTGGTGATATGGCAGCAGATACTTCTGTATCTCTTGCCAGACGGCAGCAGGTAATTGAACTTGCATTTACTGTATATAGAACTTTTCTAGATCTACTGACTCCTCAAAGCGCTTTACAATACTTTTCACTTTCACCCATTCACACACACCCATTCATACACGGGTGGCAGAGACTACCATCTAAGGTGCCACCTACTCATTAGGAGGGACAGAACAGAAACAGAAGGCGCGTGAAACTTGCGTTTCTCCACCTTAACATAAAGTATGTTCTCCAGCAGGCGTTGTAGCACCACCCTAATGTGCTGGACATGTTCTTGGAGGGAATGACAAAAAATTAAAATATCATCCAGATATACAAAAAGAAACCTATTGAGCATGTCCCGAAGAACATCATTAATAAGCGCCTGAAAAACAGCTGGAGCATTAGTTAGTCCAAACTACATAACCAGGTACTCGAAGTGACCCCGACGAGTGTTGAACGCCGTTTTCCACTCATCCCCCTCCCTTATTCTCACCAGCTGGTAGGCGTTGCGGAGGTCTAACTTGGAAAAAATAGAGGCAGCGTGGAGCGGATCGAAAGCGGAATCCATGAGAGGAAGGGGATACTTGTTTTTAATGGTAATGTCATTTAGACCCCTGAAATCAATACAGGGGCGTAGTGTTTTATCCTTCTTCTCAACAAAAAAAAATCCCGCCCCCACAGGAGAGGAGGGACGAATGAGTCTAGCAGCGAGAGAGTCAGTAATATATGCCTCCATAGCCTCCCTTTCAGGTCTGGAGATATTATATAGTTTGCTGGAGGGTAGGGGGGTGCCCTGGAGTAAGTCAATGGCACAATCATAAGGTCTGTGAGGTGGAAGTGACAACGCGTGATCTTTGTTAAACATCTCCTGGAGGTCATGATACTCGGAGGGGACGGAGGTAAGATCAACAGGTTTAGGTGGGCTAGGTGTAATAGTGACGGTGGTAGGGATGTCGGAGTGTAAACAGTGTGAGTGGCAGAACAGGCTCCAATTTGTGATGGATGAAGTGGACCAGTCAATATGTGGATTATGGATCTTAAGCCAACGGAAACCTAACACTAGCAGAGAAGTGGGTGATGAAATGATGTATAGTGAAATTGTCTCGTGCCGAGGGGAGAGGAGACCATCGACGGAGCAGTGCAGGCGGCGGGCGGCCCCGGCGACAGCGGTGCAGACAGAACAGACTGTCGGGGAATCCTAGGCTGAGAGAAGGAAGGAGGGAAATTCTGCCTGCGTGTTCTTTTCCTATGTCTTTCACGGAGACGGTCATCTAAGCGGATGGTTCGAGAAATTAATTAAGTCTCATCCCTTACTGCCAACTTGTCCTTTAATTCCTCACTTAGTCCCCGGTAAAACACACCCATTAAGGCCTTCTCATCCCACCCACTTTCGGCTGGGAGAATACGAAAATCAATAGAATACGTGGAGACAGAGTCTGAGCCCTGATGAAGGGAGAGGAGCCGATTACTGGCCTCCTTCCCTTGTAGGGGATGGTCAAAAACACAAAGCATCTCTGCTGTAAAGGCCTGAAAAGTGTGACTAACAGTTGAGTTACTAGTAGCCATTGCCACCACCCAAGCAGACGCTTTCTCGGACAAAAGGCTCATGACAAAAGCTAATTTGGACTTATCAGTGGAATAAGTTAATGGTTGCTGGTCAAAAACAAGAGAACACTGATGGAGAAAGCGCCTACATGACCCTGACACTCCTGAATAACTGGCAGGTGTGGGAATGAAAGGTTCACAGGGATGAATGGGCTGGGTGGCTGAAAGACCTGGAACAGGAGAGATGGCTTGAGGAATTGGATCCTGGGAAGGAGTAGGAGGATCCGACCGCGTGGTGAGCTGCGTGGAGACCTGATCCATTCGGCCGCCGAGCTGGGTCACGCTGGTGGTGAGCTGGTGAAGCGTGTCCATAATTTCCCGCAGGGCCTGTTCGTGCTGGCCCACACGGGCACCTTGAGACGATAACGCCTGCTTGAGTCTTTCGGTCTCTGTGGGGTCCATGCTGGTCAGATTATTCTGTTACAATTCAGTTTATGGTTAGGACCCCAAAGCAGAGACTGACGAAGGTTTAGCGATATATCAGCGAGTATATTTAATGAACAAACAAAAGACGCAGATCAACTATCTGATAAATACAAACAAAAAGAGCAGATAAATGATCTGAAAAGTACTAACAAAAAGAGCAGATAAATGATCTGAAAAGTACTAAAAAAAAGAGCAGATAAACGATCTGATAATTATAAACAAAAGGGCAGATAAACCATCTAATACTAACGGCAGTTCTGGCCTAAAGCAATATTCACCAATCTGGTCAAACACAAGGAGGAGAACACTAGTGACTGACGAGGCAGCATAGCGCACACAGGATACCAGACGGAATAATCTGACAACAGAAGGAGCTAGGGTGAATGTCTTATAGGCAGGTGATCAGTGAAGTGGGATCAGGTGTGCCTAGTTGCAGCCGCAAGAGGAGCAGCCACGCCCCCTGCCATACACGTGCCCTGCAGGAGAGGGAGAGCCGAGAGAGAGAAGGGAGAGAAACAGAGGCACACCACCAAACCAAAACAGAACCCTCACAGGTAACCACCAAGAAGAAGAAGAAGTAGAAAAGGATGAAGAAGAGGAATAAGTAAAAGAAGGAAGAGCAGCACGCTCTGGTCGTGCTCAAGTTGAGCCCCTCAGTGTAGACAAGAGAGCTAAACATGTCGTCACCAGTGTGGATGTTTTTTATAGCTTCAGAGGAAGACAACACGATTGTAAAAAAAACAAAAACATACTGTATTATGCATCCTTAATATCTACAATATAGTGGGCCAAAAATTACTCCTTTGTAAACTGCCAATCTGTGCATTGCATATAAAGTTACAAATAATTACATTGTATTTCTAAAGTACAGTACTAGTGAAGTACTTTCTGTCTCATCCAGCTGCCTGGCAAATGTCACGGTCAGTTCCTTTAGTCAACCAGTAATTATGCCCTGGGTGATAATGGATTCATACTGCATGATGCTTTTCTCATCATGTTGTTCAAGGCTGTTGGCATTAAAAGGGTGAGATAATCATGCAAATGATATACTGGGATGCAGAAGATGATTGAATACAGATATAAGTTGACTTCCTCAAAGACTGTGGGCTTATTATGCTGAACATTCATAATTGTATGTTGATGGACAGTGCTTGCCAAAGCACTTTCTGTGAGGGAACACATGGGATACTCTACAGGACTTTTACCATATAAAGGTTTAGACTGAACTCTGAGTTGAGCACATCACAGGTGACGTCCAAAGGAGGTCTAGCCATTGTCAAAACTCCCCATCCATCCAGACATTCTTTTAAGCATTTTTCAGTTAATGTGAGAATTTTATCCATCACAATACTTAACAAAGGGCATTCCATCTCTTCCCAAAAACAATTTTAGATGTTGGTGACCTTTTTCTGCTTAAGTACTTTCCTAAATGTCTCAGTCTGGTCCTGCTGTGAGCTGCTTTGTATTAACAGATTTCATCTCTGTGTAATTTCAAAGATTTTAGAACGAAATGGTTTCCCAGGTTTCATGGACCCAGAGATTTCTACATTTTATGCAGTTAACACATGAAACTGTTGTCTGACATTACGTCTTTAACAATAGTTTTTAATTTCACGGTATATTCATATCCATTACATTCAGTTTTTGCAAACACATCACAAAGAAATAAATGAATAGCTAATGCAGTATATGATCCTCTGTTCTCAGTTTTCGCTGCTGTTCTGGAGTAAACAAAAACACAATCCAAAAGCAACACAAATCTTGTTCTTCATCACATTCTGTGTATGCAGTTATCCAGTTATGTTCGGTTACTATAGTAGAAGTAGTATTTCCTCAACATTACATTAGGCCAGTCATACTAACCTTGGTTGTACCAGCAGCTACATACATACATACATACATACATACATACATACATACATACATACATACATACATACATACATACATACATGCATACATACACTCAATATAATGTGTGTAAGGTAGAACACTGTTTAACACTGCTTTGATTTTCTTTGTTTTAGAGCTACAAAGTAATTTGGAGTTAACACTAAAGGAGAAAAATCAAGCAGTCACTGATCTTGAGGAAGTAAGAGAACGACTGAGAGAAACCAGAGAAGAAGTAAGTTTTTGTCGGATTCCATATGCAATACATTTTTTCTCATAATAAATTTGTCAAAGGCAAGGCTACCAAATTGTTTCAAGTTAAGAGATAATAAGTGCCGACAGGAAGTGGACAGGCTGTCCGCACATTGAAATTTGCAAAGTTTTTAGCAATGAAACGTTTCAACCTACGAGGTATTCATCAGGCAAATTAACTTGCAGAGCAAAATGTTGCATTTATCAAAACATGAGTTATGGAACATTTTAGTGAGCGGACAGCCTTTCCTCTTCCTTTGTAGCCATTTAAGTGCTGCACTTGTACCAACTGAGGTTGGATGTGCAAACTAGCCACTTTTTTATGTAGAAACCGTGGCCCATTAACCCTTGCCAGTAGCCAAATTCCAGTTAATTGCAATTATTGCTGGTAAATGTAACAGTTCTGTCACTTGCGAATTTTAGCCTTACGTCACTATGACTCATCAGTAAGAACACAGTTACACTAGCATGGATTCCAGAAAGGTCTCTGCAGTATCTTTGTGCAGGTGGAAGTTTGTGCTGGCAAGGTGACATTTTTCTCGCATACAGTGAGGTTTTTGAATTAACAGTGAATTGAGCACTGGAATGTTTAACACACGGCACAAAGATGAACTGACACAGAGTAAAGAAAACAAGGGTTGGTAGCTAATGAGAGACAGGTGAAACAGCAATCACAAAGGTGGGAAACAAATCACGGCAGGAAGTAACGTAACTGAAACTTAACAAAATAAAACAGGAAACAATGAATTAATTACATGAAACAAGGAAAAACAGAACCTAGAGAGCAAGACAAGATATGACAATGACAAATGACCATGTGGCCATAATAATCTTTTCTCAGAAGAAGTTTGTCTGGACTATGCACTTCATTGACACACTGTCAGTATGTTTGATATGTACTGTATGTTAGCATGTTTAACAGTGGATTCATAAGCTGCTTAACAACACAAATACAGGCTAAAGTCCAAGGCTGCATTTGGGATGGCTCAACTTTTTAAAAACCACACTGGTGACCACTCACTACAAGTTATGAATACTTTGCTTTAATGCTCTTTATTTTCCATGGCAAACCTGTATAGTATTTAAGATTAGCATCATAGCATCTAGAAAGTTTAAACTTGCTTCTGTGTGGTAATCCATCACAGTGGACAACATGGCTACAGTTATTTTTGAGTGGTAATGCAATGTACATTTCAAATCAAGCAATTTTAAAGTTATTGCAAGTTAATTAATAATTACATTTTAAACTAAAATTAATAATGTTATAGAGAATAAAATAAAGAAAACAATGGCTCTCTGGAAGGTTGGAAACTTTTTAGAATGTGTTTTAGTTTGCCAGTAATGTCTGTTTTCTATGACAAAAAAATCAACATGTACAAAAAAACTATAGGTGCAATTAAAATAAACTCTCCACACAAACGAATATTCATAATCACTCAAAATCAGCAGAGGAGGCACATAAAAACAACTGTTTGCAGCCCTCACTCTCTCTCTCTTTCTCTCTCTCTCTCTCTCTCTCTCTCTCTCTCTCTCTCTATCTCTTCCCCCCTTCATATGCCTCACAGTGGTTTGGTCCACAGCCAACCAACCCCGCACTCCCAATCACTTTAGGCTTGGTACGAGTTAGAGGTGAGAAACTCAACTCAGTGTATGGACTCTCGGACTTCTGAGTTAATCACTAAACATATCTGGGTTTACGAGTCACTTGAGTCAGTATCACCGAGAGCGTAGAAATTCTACCGGTGAAACACGAGCCCACTGTCCCCAACTACAAATAAATAAATTCAAACTTAGGCTATTACAGTGAGTCTACTGTTTGTGCATTTGTAATTTTGATTTAAGAAATTGAACATTGCTCAGGATCAGTTAAAGGCTCCGGAACTTTGTTCCGAGTGAGTCACTCATCTACCAATTCTAGTATGAGTGTCTGTGGAGCAATCTCCTTGAGAGTGTGTTGGTGGTGGTGGCTAACCTCCAGTAAGTAAGTGCTTTGCAAAAGCTAACAACACAAAAGATGGGCCGACATTTTTATTTACTTCTAACACACAATAGAATAAAACACATGTAGGCCTACAGTTATAACCAAAACAGCAGTAACAGCAGTGTTTCTATAATATAATTTAATAAGTTTATAAATGATTGTGCATATTTCAGTTGCATTACATTTGGTAGCATAAATGACCATAAGTTTTTATAATAAGACACTTAGGTAAATAAATATTTTTGAATATTAGAATATTTTGTTTGACTTAGTTGTTTTTTCATTTCTTGTGCTTTTATACTGCACTTATTTTGAGCTTTATGTTCATGTAAAGCTTTTGGAGTGGACTCAGAGATTAGACCAGTGACACATAGTTATTTGAATACATAAATGCATCCAAAAATATGATTACAAGGCAAATTCATACTGAAACTATCTTCGTGATATATCTCACAGAGATTCTGTTAGATTAGATTACACCATACTCATGCAATTAGGAAAACTACATCTATATATGGTGTACCAGTGCCATCCACTGGCCATTTTTGGTATTGCTGATTGAACATACAAAAACCTCTGATGAACACTTCTATTATTACTATTAATATAGTTATTTAAAACATTTTAACATGCCGGTACAACCCTTAAGTTATTTACCTTTCAATTATTCAGTATAGTTTAAAAGTAGTAATCAGCATACACTCTATATACATTTAATACCAGTTTGTTGCATTTTTCTTGCTAAACAGTACTTTTGGTGTCCCCTTCAGGAATTGCTCTTGAGAAAATTTTTTCACTATTGTCCCCCCGACTAGTGAAGTGAGCTATCCGCCCTTGCTCACAGGACATGCACAAAACTCACACGCTTCATACCTCACTGACCGCTCTCTCTCTCTTTCCCTCTCTTTCCCCTCTCTTTTTAAATTCATATTTTAAATGTATCCAAAAGAGGCAATAAGTGACATACAAGTAGACTAACTTCAATGGGAAGGAAGGATCAGGCACAAATTAAGCCCTGGCATACTGTGTAAGTGTTTTGTTTAACGATGAACTTTAAGTAGAGACTTTAACTATTTTAAAAGTTTCCATGCATGCCATAATAAATATCGTGGAGGAAACTTTCCAGAGGAAACAGAATTCAATTTTTAGGCTCTGAAATAAATATTTTTTGACAGCTCTGATGGAGCTCAAGTTTATTTGGAGGACATGGTGAGCCACGCAACAGAGCATGTAAATATAAATGTTTAAACTTTGTAAATATGGACATGCTACACATTGTAAGATTAGTTGGAATCTCCACAATTCAGTCGTTCAGTTTATTTTACGGAAAACATGATCACCAAAGTGTCAATGTTCAGATGTACCAGCATGGTAAACAAGTGAGCGGGAAAAAAGGTGTCTCCCTACCTTTAAAGCAGTCGTAAAGCCCAATTATAGCTGTATATGTGAGTCGGTCTGACATCAAAGACAAATGACAATGCCTGATTTTCATTCTGCATCATCTGGGTCTTGAACTCATGGCCTTAGACACCAACAGAGAGGCGCTTTGAGCTGGCATGAATTATGAGGTGTATGGGGCCATTATTGTAGCAAAATTATTTGCAAATGTGAGTGGAGAGTTGTGAACTATATCTCAAATGTGTATATAGATCTGTAAATATGGAGACAAATTGTAGATGTGTACATAGATATTCATGGCTGAAATGTCTTAAGTATTTTGCTCCTAGAGCTTAAAATACAGACAAGTCATCAGTTACAACTCAGACGGGCCTCTCAATTGGCTGTCTTTTTACAAGTGCAACACTTCTACTGTGCCAGATCCGCAAATGTGTGTGCCAGATCCGCAAATGTGTGTGGCGATTTGCAAATGTGTGTGGAGATTAGTCTACACCTCAGTGGCTACACAGCCTTAATACCACCAGTCGGCAGTATAGCACCCAGTGTTGCATTGCAGGGCTGGTCACTGTGCTGGGGTCAGTAATAAACATGACCTGACCAGGACATCCTCCGAGACCAACGGAGGCCAGTTTGACTACAAGGAATACAGTAACGTTACCAAGGTGATTTACAGCGACCCGACCAGGACTCTGATTTAGAAACTCTTACTCAGAGGATGACAAAGACACGGCAGGTTCAGGCGGGGACAGAAGAAGCAAGAGGAAGATCGGGTTGGGCATCAGTCAGTGCCCACATTTGGGGGCCTGAGCAGGTGTTAGGGCGGGTCGGCCCCATCATGTTTGGAGCCAAACCCAGCAAGAAAACTACCTCAATACTACATTCTTTGTCATCAAACTGACCTCCGTCAGCTTCAGAGGCTGTGTTCTCAGCATTGCTAAAGGCAGCTAGAGCTAAAACAGTTAGGGGACTTGTTGCTAAAGTAACCATCCATCAGGAAAGTCGGTGAATGACCAAGAGTTGAGGCAGAGCAGTCGGGGAACATCAAATGAAAAACCAGAAAATAATATCTCCATTAAATGTGATCCATTTTCACCAAATCAGTGAATAAAGTTATCAATTTGTGTTTTCATGTAATTTTGTGCCCCATATCACTATTTTCCTGATAAATCTAAAGTAGGTCGATTCCATTAATGTACAGTATCATACATCTATGGTCGATTAAAATCATTGGGTGCTATACCGCCAACTGTTGGTATGAAGACTTTATAGCCACTGAGGTACAGACAAATCACACACACACATTTGGAAATCATCACATGTATTTGCGGATCTGGCACGGTAGAAGTGTGCAAAAGTCACGTGTAAAAAGACAGCCAATTGAGAGGCCTGTCTGAGTTGTAACTGATGACTTGTCTGTATTTTAAGCTCTAGGAGCAAAATACTTGGACTTTTCAGCCATGAATATCTATGTACACATCTACAAATTTGTTTACATATTTACACATCTATATACACATTTACAGATTTGTCTTCATATTTACAAATCTCAATACACTTGCAAATCTCAATACACTTGCAAATATGAATGCATATTAGTAGATACATTTTACACATTTGCAAATCTGATTACACACACAGATTCTGATTACACATTTGGAGATTCCTGTACATATTCACAAATCTCCGTATGCATTTAGAGATTGTGTTACACATTTACAAATCTGATTACACACACATGGATTGAGATACAGTTACTCCTCTCCACTCACATTTGTAAATAGTTTTGCTACAATAATGGCCTCATTGAGGTGTCTTCTTACATGGTTATGACAAATACATGATGGCCTGTCGGCTGATTTTTTGAGATACAATTCTGAAATTTATCACACTTAATCTACCATGATGTTAAAAATCTAAATTACTTTCCATGAGCATGAAGATGTATTTAGCTAGAATTGGCAGTACCTTGTGCAGGACAGTCTGAAGATGCTGTGTAGTAAGTTTAGTGTCAATTGGGCAAAAAATGTAGAAGGAGAACAACAGAGTGATGGACATCATAATTCTTGCCAGCTCAAAGTGCATTTAAAATTCCACTCATTTGGGCCTACATTTTGGTGAAAGTTGCAAAGTCGTAGCATGTACGGCTCATTTGTTATGAATTTTCAAAGCTTTACACTTTAGACTGTTGCTGTAGCACCACCATCAGGACTATTGGCACATAGAAATCCAGCAGAGGAAGTTTGACATAAGACTGGACCTGTGTGCAAAGTGTGGTAATTTTTTTTATACACGGGAAGGTAGATTTCCTGGTAGGAGGACGAAGAAGGAGGAGGAGGGTTTTCATAAAATAAACCCAAGTTGTGAAGATTATCGTGAAATTCTAGCCTTCGTCCTTCCAAATTAGTTGGTATTTTGATCTGGCCTCTCTCTCTGTGTGTGCTTGAGGTTGGCCTAGATGCACTAGATGGAATGAATTATTTGGAATTGTTATGTTATTTGAAAGCCGAATTTTATTTTTAAATTTTTTTTATTTTAATAGTCATACTATACAGGAAGAACTACTGTTTTTAGTATTCCTATAGCTTTTGCTGTTGCAATTGCTTTGCATCTGTGGTTGTGGGTGGGGGGGGGGGGGGGGGGGGGGGGGGGGGGGGGGGGGGGGGGGGGGGGGGGGGGGGG
>JBBPCS010072338.1:0-16152 GCA_037974645.1 Hollardia meadi
TGTGTGTGTGTGTGTGTGTGTGTGTGTGTGTGTGTGTGTGTGTGTGTGTGTGTGTGTGTGTGTGTGTGTGTAATGAACATCACAGCCGCAGGGAGGTGCTAGTGTTACAACAGAAATGTACATCGTGTCAGACCGGGACTCGTTTTTTAACACTGTGGAGTTTGATAACAATGTTCTGGAAAGCTCAAGGCACCAGGATATTCACGATACTTTTATTTTGAAAAGGTGACTTGTTCGATGACATTGAACGTTTAAGTGTCCTGCTGAAGTGTCTTTGAGCAACAACATGTAAATGCAACAACACAGTCATTAAAATGTACTCTGCTGTTGGTCTCAGAGATAAAGAGGCAGAATGACTCTATTCTCCCACAATCCCTTGGGCTCTGGGTGGTTATCAGATACCACCAAGGACAGGAGGCGGTGGAGGGGGGGCAAGGCTTGTCTCTTATTGGTCCCAAAACAGGAAGTGGGCCATCAGAGCCCCATGAGGCTGGGTGTTAATCTTGAGAGGACAGACAGATTTATAAGCACACACAGTATTTTTCTCTGACTCCTTTTTTCCTTTCCTTTCTTTCTGTTTTCTCCTCTCCTCTCCTCTCCTCTCCTCTCCTCTCCTCTCCTCCCCTTCTCCTTTCCTTTCCTTTTCTACCTTGCTCCTCTTCATCTGCCTCCCGATCATTGTTCCCCTCTTCCATCTCCTCACCACTCCTTCTTTCCTTTCCTTTCCTTTCCTCTCCTCTTTTCTCCTTAGATGTTTCTTTAGTTGAATCATCACATTTTTCTAAAACGACATCAATCATCACGTACACACACACGTACACACAAGCACAATACAAACAAACTCCCTTAACCACACACACACGCACACAGTTTAAAGACAACAAAGCTTGTGGATGTCGACTAGTGTAATGTGTAAAATTCATCACGATACAATAGTATATTGATTATTTGGACAACAGTACAATATTTACTGATATCAAAATCTGCCATGATATGATTTTAATTAGATTTATTTCAGGGGACGATATCACATGTCCAGTCTTTGTTTTTTAATTCAGTCAGTTACGGAAGAAGCTGCTATGACTTTCTAGTCTTCCTTTGGCCTTAAAAGAAAAAATCAGCACATAAATAATTGTAAATAATTGTAACCAACTGAAAATTGACTTTAAACTGACTCCTTTAACACACATAAAACATGGTTCAACAACAAGAATGTAACAAAAGTATTAAATTCAGCTCAATAATAACTGTCAAGGTTAATAGACAAAGCATTGTTTTTTGACAGTCACCATTATTAGCTTAATCCTATAGCATTTAACATTGCATAAATTAGCCTGGCTGCTAGCAGACTTTTCCTCGACTCATAGCTTAACAAATGTATTATTTTTACTTTATTTGGTCACTGTTGGTTTAAGCCACTGCACCCCCCAACAGAACTTTCAGCCTGCATGCAGTAGTAGAAGAATGAGAAGAAGAATCTTTATTTGTCACATACAATCAGGTACACAGTGTTTCCTGAGTATTTTATCTTATAATGCCTTTGTTTGCATACAGCATGTTCTTTGTCTGTTGACCCGTCTTTTGTCCGAAATCTGAAAGATTTCCACACTGCTGATTTATTCCAGAGAGGGGAGTAAATATCTTCATCGTCTTTTTCTTGACTGCTTGCCAGCAAGATGTGCCACAGGAATGTCTAAATACAGGTGTAGATGATATTGGATCATTGATAACTGAATCTACATCAATCCACATTAATGGATTGTTACCCACCTAGCACCGACAGGGACTTCATGGTGCACCTCGTACTGTGAACTAGCTGCTAACTCAGGCTGAGTTAGCAGCTAGTTCACAGTAGTTCACAGCTAGTTCACATCTGCACTGCAAGATTTATTATACCTATACTCTGATTTTGATCAATGTTTGCAGTGTCCTGTTATAAAGTATAAACATATACAGTGAGCAAGATTCTCTGTGGCTGTGGCTAATTTATTCTAGTGAATATATGCATATTTTTCATTCTTGATGAGGTGGAGAGGTCCTTCAGAATTATCCCATCGTTGTTGAGGGTGTTGAAGTGATCCTTGAAGCGGTCCCAGGAATCCTTTAGGAGATACCAAAGATCCTTGAGGAACCTCCAGGGGCCTGGTAAGGTTACAGTGATACTCAGGGAGGCTCATAGGGGCTTGTAGAGTTTCCAGAGATTGTAGATGGGTTTCTAGAGGTCCTTGAGAAGGGTTCCATAGGTCGCAATAAACAACACTGTAAAGTGTGCCAAAGGTTGGGTGATCATTCCTATGGAAACCCATAATTCATGTTAAATGATGTTGTGACCCATCACTAGAACCAGCAGAGACTATCAGGCCAGGCTGTCAAAAGTCTAGTGGGTCCACTGACAGGCGACACTGTTCTCTATTCTCTGCTTAGGCTAAACTCCCGTAAAATTATTATTTAGTAACCCCTCTGGTATGAGAACCGTTCTTTAATGATGTCCTTTGACCTGAAAGGAACACGGTATCAAAATGTTGTGTGTGAGTTAAAGACTGCAGTCAAGCTGCAGCTGCTAACTGCCACTGGGCGGACCTTGGGTGCCCATCCATGCTTCTCTGCTGCTAACTATATAGATCCAAGTTCTTCCTCTAATAGGACATTTCTGTTGCATCCTCCCATAGTGCTGTCAGCTACAAAAATACACAACATGCAGTGTTTCTGACTACAACACAAGATCAGGACTAAGATTAGTGTTAGCTTTCTCCCAAGGGACACAACACTGCTGCCTGACTTGTTCACCATCACAAACACACAAATTCCCATCTTGTTTCTTTTTTGTGCTTATTCTCAATGGTTGCTGCTAGACCCATCAGAACTTTACTTTGTCTCCAGGTGTATCCCCATCAGGACCGTAGGCTCAAACCATTATGCAACTATTAGGAGTTAAACAGCTGTAGGTGGTAATTCTTCAGTCGGGTGCAATTAAACTAAAAGAAGAAAGTGCAACAAGATGATGTAATTAAATGGCCGCCAGTCAAACCTTAAAAACAGTGTAAAAAACAAAATGCACATATGGCATTTATCTTTGTTTCATGAATAAATTTAAGGAAGGTTATAGTCTCATTGCTCCTCACCAACCTGATGTTTCCATCCCTTCGGTGAAGTGGAGGCTTCAATGGCTATTTAAGTCACTTGCTTCATGTACATCAGAATTTATTCACCAAGTCTATTTCCATTGCACTTTGTCACATTTTGCTTTTATCCATTCACAAACTTATCCACCTCAGCGGAGCAAAAAACTTTCAAGATTTTGTTGTAATTTTCTGCATTGCTGCAGTGTTTTTATGCACAATACATATAAAAACAGGTGGATTGAAACCCGCCTACCCACCTGTCCTCACCAGTATACACCAATCAGCCACAACATTAAAACCACTGACGGTTAAAGTGAATAACATTGACCATCTCGCTACAGGATCCTGGCATTTGTGTGGATGCCAGTTGACACAAACCATCTGCCCAAACACCCTTGCAGATCAAACCCCCATGACACCGGCACAACCTGATGACATTGGTCCCCCAGCAGGACAATGTGTGTTGCGACACCACAAAAAACTGCCCAGGAACAGCCCGAGGAACGTGACAAAGAGCTTAAGGCGTCGACCTGGCCTCAAAATGCCCCAGATTCAAATCTGATTGAGGTACATGGGACGTGCCTGAAAAATTAGGATCCATAGAGTGCTGTTGTGTTGAGGGGGTTTACTTTGTCTGAAACAATGTTTGGGTGGGTTTTATGGGTCAAAGAACATCTACATGAATACCAGGACCCAGGGTTTCCCACTAGAACATTGTTCTGTAACCATGATCAATGTCATTCAATTGATCTGTAAAGGCTCGGTTATGCTTTCTGCATGGACGGCCGCACGGAAATGAGAGACGCGGAATCGGTTCGAGAAAACGTTTGGAGATTTTATACTCCGTACGGGTTTCTCCTCGCGTAAAACCGATATTCTCCCAAACTGTAGGGGGCAGTGAATCGAAAAATCACGTCTGTAGCATGGTTTCATAGAAGTATAGAAGAATTTCATTGTTTACAACATGGCGAGCCCCCATGATGCGTGATCTTCAACAAGAAGAGGAGCTGCTGTGTCTGCTGCTGCGACAGAGAAGAAAGAGGAGATGGTCTGTACGGCCACTAAATACACGGAGGCGAGATGAGGTGGAGTACAACATGCTTGTGAGACCGATGCGTGAGATAGATGAAGAAATACACTCTAACTACTTTCGGATGTCTTCCCACCGATGTGGTGACTTGTTGTATCGCATTCAACCTTTCCTTCATCACTCAGCTACTCATCAAAGTTCTCCATTTTGTCCGCGTCCGCGTAGTTAGAAAATTTCAGATGTGCACGGCCAGGTGAAAACCCGCCACACAGGACCCTCACGAAGGGGCATGTCTGCTGGTTTGACGTCACTTGGCATGGACCCTTGCGACCCTCGCGGATGCGTAAATATAAAACAAGCTTAAGTGGGTTTAATGTTGTGGCTTATTGGTTTCAAACCTCTTACTTGAAAGCATAGAAAAATAGAGGTTTCTGGGTCCTTGACTGTTTCCAGGAATCCTTCAGAAGGTACCAATGGTCCTTGAGGGAATTCCAGGGGTTCTTGAGTAAGAAAACTGGTAACAGTGTGTAGAATCAGCACTTTTGCTATTTGATGAACAGTGTTTAAATTGTTGACCATAACTCTGTTTGAAGTGTCCTTATGTACAATGTTAACACTCAACCAATCAGACACCACGACTAGGAGCATAAGTCGCACCAATACTATCCATTGCCCTGAGGTCCTGAGGTACTCCCATACAGACATACTTTTGTCGCATTCTTTTAATGCAATTTTGACACACCCCAAACACATATTCTATAAACTATGTAGCTATTAAAATAGCTACATAATTTCACAAACATGTTTTGACACACTTAAGCACACACATGCGCACGCACGCACACACACACACACACACACACACACATTAGGGTCCATTTTGTCCACCTCCTTCTCTCTCTCTGTCACACTGTCTCTCTCTCCAATTTTGGTTTCCGGTCAGATCAGAGAGATTATGGACTCAAGGACCAGTTTCCCACAGCAACAGATAAGGTTTGTTCAGAGAGAGACACTGAGACACCCCCCTCCTGCACACACGTCCCAGGTCTCATACCTTGGCCAATCAGGTTCTGTTTCCAGTCCAGTTTCAGATACAAATCGAAAGCACACAGCTTTGCGTTGCATATTTCTCTCCTAAAATGTTTTCAGAAACACCATTTTAGTCTATTGTTTAACTATAAGTTGAGAAAGTTTGTGATCATTTTTTTACTAATTGAAAATAGACCATGCACCCTCCCAACATGTTCATATACAGCGCTATGTAACACGTTTCAATATTTTGATTGGTTGTAGTATCTAATCTGAACCAAGAGTTCCCAGACTAATGAGCATTTGGAAATTAGTCTGGATATGCCATGCTACAGACAAGCTAGTTACTAATACATGCTGTTGTCAGCTGGGTTTTGTTGACAGTAGAGTAAGTACAGACGTCAAACCTGCCAACTCAGCTATAAGGACAAGACTGTTGCTACATGCAATCACTGCCTCCAGCCATGGTTGGTCAACAAACAACTCTGACGCCTACTGCTGCTAAAACTACAATGTCTTGTTTCTGCATTCCTGTTTCTACTCCTGTTCAAGAAAGGAGATAAATGTAAGTCAGACAACTTTTGAGTTGTTGGAAGGTGGAATGGAGCCAGGCTGACAGTTTTCCTTGTGTGAAGCTAGGCTCATATCTTGTCCGTGTTCACTTTTGCCTTTCATAAGTACGCACTTTGTAGGCAGTTGTCTGTCTCTAGCAATAAAGTTTGAGATTAAACCATATATTTTTGCCAATATATTTGAAGTGTTTAGTTTAGAGTTAGCTTTTAGCCCACATTAGGTTAGAGTTAGCTTCCCCTCCAGGCTGTGACCGGGGTCAGCGCTGTTTAGCTTCAAAAACAGGGGTAGGGGTGTGGTATAACTTCAGCTTGGACCATGTAACGGAGTGTGAACTGGTAGCTGGAGAGGCGCCAGTTCACTACCAAGGTGTTAGTTTGGATCAGCTACACAATAATAAGGCTGTCAGTACTAATACTGACTGAAAAAAGAATCAGTGTTCTTGAGTGGGTGTGGGTGGTTCTCAAGAAGTTAGTACTGAGGTCTTTAAAGGGGTTCCTTTGGTCCCAGAAGAGATTACAGTAGTTTTTGGGGTGCAGGGTTCTTGAGTTGGTTAAAGTGTTCCTGAGAAGCTACCAGATGTTTTTTTGAAGAGGATCCAGGAGTCTCTAAAAGAGATTTAACTGGTCCCGAGGAGGCATGGGGTGTGAGTTGATTCCATGGGTCTTTGAAAACCTACCAGATGTTAAGGAGGTTCCAGGGGTCCTAGAAGAAATCATAGTGATCCGTGAACCCTGAGAAGTTACCAGATGTCTATGAGGAGGCTCAAATGGTCCTTGAGGAGGTCCTGGAAGTGATTACAGTCTTTGAGGAAGCATGAAGTCATTGGTTCCAGGACTCCTTGAGAAGGTACTTGATGTGTTTAAGGAAATGGTTCTTAGGTAGGTTTCAGGAGTCCTGGAAGAGATTATTGTGATCCATGAGGAGGAATTACAGGAGGATCTACACGTCCTTCAAGGTCTTTGAGGAAGTTCCAAAGGTCGCTGAGGATAAAGGAGTGTGTGAGGTTGCAGATTGTCCTTGAGTAAATATGGTGTAACATCAGTAGTTTTGTTACATGCAGTTTAAAGGCCATACACACCCACACAGGTGTTTACCTAAACCTCTGCATTGGCTGAAGGTGGGCAGACCGATGCTGGAATTACTTGAGGTCACCGAAAATAATGATAACAGGATAACCTCTCCACCCTCACAGGTGCAACAAAGCTAACAGGTTCAGGGAGATGTAAATTAAATTAACTTAAATATGCCCACATAGTCTTGAGAAGAAATTTAATTCGGTTTTGTTCAGAGTTGAAGATCATGTATAACTCATGACTTAACAGTTGTGACGGGACTTTTTGAGAGCTGTGTGCATTTACCAGTGCTAAGATAACTGTTGATGGTCAGTAATTACCTTAAAAATTGTAGGCTGATTGCATGGTAAAGCATGGTGTCATATTTCCTATTCCTACATGTGTGAAATAGAGAAGACGAAGGCTTTGGGGTTGTTGGAAGGCACCTTGCTGCTGTGCTGAATGATCATTTTGGCACCCGATTTCAACTCTTTTCCTTTCAGAAGCAAGCAACATTAGTGAAAGATCCTCTCCACACATGTATTAAGGCATACAGAAAAAAATCTCTAATGTGTGTCTGACATAGTTTTTCAGGAAAAAAGCATAATTACCACATTAAGATCCTTTAGCCCCTGTTCCTTCTCCAAATATTTTTCATGACACAAGTTTTCCTGCTGGACACAAGATGTCTCCTGCCTGTAAAGTCCATTCTCAGTGTATGTGCACTGGAGGCTTCAAGTTTCCACATCACTCTTGGGTATGCTGAATATTGGACCAGGATTGGCTTCCAAACTATTTGTGATGTCACAAGTCATATTGTTTGTTTTTGAAGGATGCTTGTTTAGTTCAGTCTGCAGCAATGCCATGCTGCTCTGTGAGGCTTTATTTATAATGCTGTGAACTAAATGCTAACTCCAACATGCTAATACCAGCATGCTAATGTGCTCTCAGTGACAGTGCTAACATGCTGATGTTTATCAGGTAATATTTACTCGGTTCACCATCTTTGTTTAGCTTGTTAGCAAGCTAACTTTTGCTAATTAGCACTTAACATAAAGTACAGTACAGTACAGTATTAAGTCAAAGTATTGGACAAACTGAAATTTTAGGAAAGGAAAGGTCAGGGGACCACCGGTCATTGGAATTTATTTTTTACTGACCACTGATAGCCTAACTGTAGCACATTTCAGTGGAATTCACCCAATAGTTGTCAAAATATTTCACACCAAAAATATGAACCTCATTGTGATGCTGCAGGAACAGTCAGGGAATCACCAACGTCAGTGGAAATTATCTTGTGATCAACATGAATACCTTTCATGACAGTCCATCCAATAGTTGGCAAGACATTTGAAATCTGAACCAAAAATGCTGGAGAAAAAGTCATTAGAACACGTTGTCTGTGATATGTGGTTAGTACATTATTTATTTTTTCATTAAGAATTCAATAACAAAGTCATTTCTTGCACATTTAACTTGCCCTATACTAATAAGCGATTGCTAACCTTTGTCGACACGTCTGCTCTTGTTTTTGGACTCCAGTCCTTCTAACGGTGCTAATCTCACAGTCAATAATAGTCAGTTCATTGTTCACTGTAGCACCACATGCTGCATCATGAGACGTCCCTCCCTGCAGCCTCAAAATCCATTTCTGCTGCAATGAGCTCAATAATCCACTGTTTTTAACAACTCTCTCTCCTTGCTTATCTGTCCTCCCTCTTCATCCTCATCAGTCCGCCTCCTCCTCACTGTTCTGCTCCTTCCTCTCTCACCTTTGCACTTGTTGTTGCTTCTTTGTTGCCCCACCACCCCACCCCAAGTAATTCTCTCTGTTATTTTCCTTTCACAGTTCCCTCTCTCTCATCCTTTTTTATCCTCTCTATCTCTCTATCAGTCTTTCAGTTGCCCCATTCCTCAGTATCTTCTCCCTAACGACTCTTATCTCCCACTATCCTCCCTCCCTTTTTTGCTACTCATTCTCTCTCACCCTACCTCCCTCTTTTCCCTCACTATCTGGCCTCAGACTCTGTGTTTCTCACTCAAACACCACATCAACAGCTACCACCAAGACCAAGCTCCAGAAAAACTTCGGGCCAAGGATGTTTACTTTATGCTTTTATCGTACGGTGGTGTAATGACTCTTAATTGCTTCATTTGCTTAATGAGCTCGGGGGCTGGGGACTGAAGCAGCTCGACTCGACTGGAACTGGAGCTCTTTGCTCAGATCACAGTGTGGCAGAGACGGGATCGGTAGAGGCGAGTCTTTTCGATGGACTTTTGATGGAAAAGAGGAGTAGATGTAGAATAAGGTGGTTGCGTAGGTCTGGGTTGCAACTTTTTCCAAGGAGACGCAGCAGACAGTGGACTGCTGTGGAAGACGTGTATTTGACTTATCGAGAGGGTGTTAGTGTGTGTTAGTTTTGAGTAGAAGCAGACTAGATGCAGGTAGGAGAGGAAAGGAGGTTCTTAGGTTAAAGTTTGTAAGTTATAAGTACAATATGGCAAAGTAAGAAAGTTGAAGGTCCAAGAGGTGTATTGAAGTTCAGAAGAATGCAGCAGGGTAGATTTCATTAGAGGACGTTTGGAAGTACTCTCATAGACAGGAGAACATTTAAAAAAAACAGATTTCTGTTGAGATCAGAGGAAATAGGTTTTCTTGAAGCTTTGTAGGAGGAAACACACCAAAGACTCAAAAGAGTGATGAATTAAAGTTGCAGAAATGGAACTTTCTGTGACTTTCTAAGAGAAGACGAAAGCAGAAAAGAAGAGTACAGCAAAGGAGGAAGCAGTAGAGTAGAAACTAGAATAACGTAGACTTTGAACCGAGGCCATGGAGCTGCTGGAGGTGTTCTACCGCAGGAAGCTCCGGAAGAAGCAGAAGAAATCAGATCTAGGCCGGTCAGACGGGGCTCTATGTCGGACGCAGTCGGAGGCCAGCGTCAACAGCCTGGCGACTGGCCTCATCTCCAAAGTCCTCAGGTTCACCTCCAGGTAACACAGGTCACGTGTAGTTTATTTAGTCAGAAAGACGGGGGGTAAAGGAGTTAACATGAATGAAAAGCTGTCATCAAGTTTCACAGACAAAAATCAGCATCATACATTTATCACTAAAACTGTAATTTTTAAGGTGATCAACTGGTATAAAACATTTTAGTTTGTTTTCTTAGCATTGGAAACATTTTGAGGTGCTTCCTGTAACACAATCAGTTGATTGAAATGAATGTGATACTTGTTGGAGTAATGGAGTCTTACCTCCGTCCCAGTTTTTTCATCATGACTCAACACCAATTTGATACTAGATATTCAGGATTTTAAGAGCAAAACCTTAGGCAAGAGAAGAGAGAACTCCTGTACACTGTCCTTTTAACTACACTGTCGAAACGTTTGTCTGAGATTTTTGTAAGTTAAAGGAAAGTGTGCGGGAGGTCTCTCTTCTCTTGGCTATTTCCTCCTACGCACCTGTCTACAAACCGAAAGTGTGCATGAGCCTTTACAATCAAAGAGCACAACTTTAAATTTGCACCTGATGGTTGTTCTTAAACTGAAAGCCAAATTAAGATCTTTAACTGACTAGTAACTAAGAATCAAAACGATAAAAATGTTTTTTAGTGTGGCAGAAATGTGTTTGTTTGTGTCCAAATGGTTGAAAAAGTATTCAGATCCTTGACTTAAGTAAAAGTACAAAAAAAAACTATTTAAGTACTTAAGTACTGTATTAGCAATAAAATGTGGTCCGTCTAACTAGTATTATTAGAGTATTATTATATATGACATCAAAAGATTATCAATACTGACGCAATATGTCAGCAGCATCTGTTTGAGCTGCTTAACAGCTGGAGCTAGACCTACTTTATATCCAGTTTTATATACAAGGACACCAGATATATCTGAGGGGTCCCAAGATGATTAATGGGAGAGGAAAGAAGAAATGACAAAGTTCTGATACAGAAATCTGTTTTTATATTTTTGAACTTTTTCTTTTTTTGAGATATCGGATCATTTGAACATTTATTGAAATGAAGCCCTGTGAGAGGTTTAGGTGGGGGGAAAAAAATCACTTTTTGGTGGAGCCTTTAAGAACTCCTATCTGAAATGTGACACCGACTGCACACTGCTCTTTGTAAAAGCCAATAAGGCTGGAAGCCACCGGTTTGGTCTTTGACAGTTGTATTCTAAAAGAAGCTTGTTATATTATCCATTATGTAAAATCTTCGTCTTAACTAAAGCTGAAAAATAAATGTAATGAAGTAGAAAGTGCAATATTTCCTTCAGAGTGTAGTAGAGTACAGTATAAAGTATCCTAAAACAAATACTCAAGTAAAGGTCAAGTTCTTTAAAATTGTACTCAAGTACAGTACTTGAGTAAATATACTTAGTTACTTTCCACCACTGGGTAGGTCAGCCATACAAAATTTAAAACTCTGATATAACCTTGGTACTCAGACATGACATGTATGACTTGGACATGGTGTGACTGAAAATGACAGTTTTTGACATAACATTGATTGATTTGGACGTGTCTTTGAAATGCCCTTGATAACCCCTTGTATGATGACCTTTGCAACCCTAAAATTTGTGACTCTGATATGGACTTCTACAGAATTCGACATGGTTTTGGTGATGTGACAGGACCTTGATAAGTATCATCTTATTGCGAATGTGAGGACAAATGAAGCCCAAAAGTCATGTTCTTCAATTTATCTGCAGCAGCGAAGTTCAGGTTTCACAACTGGACCTGGATTTGAAACCAAAACCAAATCACACCATCCCTGCACTCAACCCAGTCCCCCAGGAGCTAATGGAGAGGCTGAATATCTGTACAAGTGTAACAGTGATGATAATGTGTCGAGGAATTCCAGTCACGTCCTGTAATTACCCAGGGTCCTGTGGTTCAGAGACATGCAGGCTTTCATGTCCCTGTCTCCTGCTCACTCAGATACGATCTTTTCCTGTTTATCTGTGTGGATAAATACAGAGCAGCAGAACATGTCAAATATGACGAGGCTGAGGGAAGATCGTTGTAACCACCATGCCATTCGACGTGTGGTTAGATAACACATTCAGAAAATAATGGTGGTGATGTCACAGAGATTGTCATGACAAACACATTATTTAATCCCTGAAATATATCGCCATGAAGAAATGAAACTAAGTCTGCGTTTGTGTGTCCAGCATCAGATGAACAAAAAGAAATCAAGTGTCTCATTCACTTATTTTTTGTAATCAATTATTTTTAAGTTATCCTCAGTGAAACTCAACACTTCCTGTGGATGATTTACATGAAAAGTCTTCCAGGAGGAGGAGAGAGTATCAAGATTATCTTTGTGCCACTGGAAGGCTTATAATGTAAAACATTACCACAGGAAGTGTTGAATTTCAGTTGCTTAACACTAATAAACAAAAACAAGAATCAGAAAAAGTGGAAGTGACTAGAAATGTTTAGTGTATGAAAAGAGTGTGTTAAACTGAAAACTTGGATCAGCAGAGTGGTGAGCATGACGCCACCCACACGATAACAAGTGAACACGGAGGAAGTTGGATTTGCATTAAAATATTAAGTTACGTGAACTTTTACTGAAGTCTTTTTGCAGATTGAGGCTTGAGGTTGCTGTTTTATTGGGGAGATTGAAGTCGAAAATATTTCAAATTTTTTAAAGATTGGAAGGGAAGGGAGAGGTAGGCAGAAGGTGAGTCAGACCTCTGAGACCATACAGCTGTGTGTGTGTGTGTGTGTCTCCGCTCTCTTATTTATTATTCTGCCTAAAAGTACTCGTATGTAACATAATGATTAATAACTCTCGAAAATACTTGATTCATCTAATAAAATAGCAGCCCAACATGTGGGCGTTTTTTAATTCTTGAAGTTCCAACAAAACCACACACATGACAATGCAATCACTGATTATTTTTTGAAAGCTAAAAATACCATTAAATACTGTATAAGAAAAATATTTGATGTCTCAGATGAATCATGCTACAATTTTAGGATTTTACTGAGAGGTCTAGCGTTGTTCTGGTGTGTAAGTTTGTACAGAGATGTACAAATCAAGTTTTTTTTTTCTGTATGTTTGAGACGGTGTCACAATGAATTGCATCTACATAAATTTCCTGTGTACGGAGGATAAACCCTTTACATTTAGATAACAATACGAGCTTTTCTCTGGTGCCACCCTCAGGACAATTTTTTTCCTTAAATGTGGTGAGGATCTAACATTAGGCAAGCTGTCTCCAGGTTTTTCACCCATCCCATCCAAGACTTTGGTTTTGCTTAAGTGTCATTTGAGGTGATGGTGTAACAAAGATCACAAAGAACTGATTATGGTGGCTAATCAGACTTGTTGAGTTTTACTTCCACTACTGATAATTAATCATACTCTTTACTTGAGTTTGATGTCCGAATGTGTTGTGGCACTGCACATACGCTAACCCTAGCTCTGTGTTTTAACCCCACAGACGCAGTGAGCCGCCGTCTCGTCCTCACTCGTGGCATTCGACTAAGGTTGGTGAATGTCAGCAGGAAGTAGACGCGGGCGCAATGGACACAATGAGCAGTGCCTGGCACCACAGTTACAACCCCAGGTCAGTGTTCAAAAACAGCTCTGACATTGAAATGAAATCTTCAAATAGCCTTTGAATGTCTCCGTTTGTACCATCAAAACACAATATTGCATTAAAGATAGTTCTTTTTTGACACAAGGTTCTCATTCGCTGTGCTGCTAGCTTTAACTCACGTTGCATTGTTTACAATATGTCACCAAAGGAAGAGCCTTGTGAAGTAATTGTTCAATCAGCACAGCCATCTAGTTGGCTGCATCACTCAATTGGTGTGTTCACATACTGTAGATCTGCTAGTCAATGAGATTCTGTAAAGTTCCATCCATCCATTATCTTCCGCTTATCCGGGATCGGGTCATGGTGGCAGCAGGCTAAGCAGGGTATTCCAGACATCCCTCTCCCCAACAACACTTTCCAGCTCCTCCTGGGGGATCCTGAGGCGCCAGATGGGATATGTAATCCCTACAGTGAATTCTAGGTGTACCGCGGGGTCTCCTCCCAGTTGCACGTGCCCGGAAGACCTCCAAAGGGAGGCATCCATGAGGCATGTATTTGCTTCTTGTGTAACTTCAGACGCTTTGCACAGTACATCATGTGTATATACAGTATACAGTATGTAGAGATGAGAAAGAAATAGGCATCAGTTCCAAATATTGGTTATCTGTCTCACTGATTACTAATAATGGGTATCGGTATTCGCCTTGAAAACACCATGTTCGTCGATCCCAAGAAAGAAATACGATTCCTCAGCAGATTTTCTTTCAATTAGAACCTGACTTTTACTGTGTAGAATCAGTAGATGCTTGTACTCGGAGATAAGAAGACAATAACACTATCCTCACAAATGTAATAATGCAAGTTAAGACACACAATGATCTCTTTTATGATACTACTCAGGGTCATGTGAAATTGTCTGCGTGGTGTGGTTTTACAGAACTGTCTGAAGAGACTTTTTGGATCCTGGATTTTGGGTTTGCTGCATTCCGCTATCAGTCAGTCGCTCACAGGGTCAAAGATCATGTTTCCAGAGAAACATTCAATGTCTCATTTCTTATCTCTGACTGCCAGACACCAGTCCTCACTCCTGACATTGAACGTGTCCTGCTTCAAGATCTCACATCCCTGGACAAATTCATGAATTTAACTCTGCAGTTACTTTACTTTAGAGATCCCCTTTTTTCAACTTCTGATCTGATGCCTGAATTTGGATATCTGCTGATACAGATGCTTCTCTGTGTTTCAAGACTACAGTATCTCCAAACTAAGGACATGCTGAGTTCGCCAATGGTTGTTAGCTCACTCTGTCCCATGTTACATTACGGCAGGTTCATCGAATAATAAATCTATGAGAATAACCTATAGCATTCTGAGTTTAAAAAAAGAATTACTATTATACTGGATATCTTTGTAGAACTATTTAATTGCTGATTAATTAATTTGTGCTACAACATTTTGGCTATGGGCTTATAATTGCGTTATTAAATATTTAGAAGTCATAAAAACATCAGACTATGGAATCTGGATTGGTACATGGATCAATGACATCGGTCCCATATCCAATGAGTGACTTCAGTATCGGCACCTGAAGCCGATAGTGGATCATATCTATCCCATCTCCACTTTTCGTGACTTTTAATCACAGTTTCCATGATCACTGATGTGTTTCATCAGCCCCTTGCTAGTTGTTTTTAATGTTCCCTACAGTACAGACAGTCAGAAAAAAGTTGTGGTTTGACATATGACATCACTCAAACACAGTGTTGATTACAAGACTTTGCTGTTGTCTCAGCCAATCAGGGTTACTGTTTAATTTAAACTGTCACTGACCCTTCACAGTGTATAACACTCCGACAATGTTTCGTGCCACTAGGGCAGGAATCGGTTTAGGTAGTGAAATGGATCAATATGTCTGTTATACGATGAGACCTTTGACTGTCTGAATGTCTGTGTGGTGTGTTTTCATTCTGAAGTGTCAAAATGTGGTTATCAATGTCAGTTTGTTAACATCAGTGACCTCAGACTTTTTGCACATAATGATTCCTGGTACCTGCTTGACTGAATCCTAAATGTTAATTATAACACTTTGAAAAACAATTGCTGATAAAATGTCATTATTGTTTACTGAGCACAAATGTTCATTGGAAATTAAACCTGTAACCCTATCTTTGTGAGGACCAGATAGAGTTTCCTTGAGAGTGGGGACTATTTTATTGACATTTTTAGAGAGGGAGAACATTTTAGGAAAGTGAGGGGCCTTTTGGGAACAGGTAACATTTTTAGAAAAATGTCTTTGGAGGGGCTGCTTACTTGGGTTAAGGATTAATATTAGTTAGGTGAAGGGTAGTGTTAGCTTGGTATTTTATGTCAGTGGGCCCTTACAAGTGTAGAGAATAAACGTATGTTGGACGTTGTGTATTTGATTCAGATCTCTTGTCTCTGACCCATCAGAACCCTCCTGCTGGGTGATTGAGCTGCAATCTACAGTGATACTGTATATTGAGCATTGGTTGGCAATTGCACCGACTTGTAGATAATTGCCTGGGTTTAGTGCTGTGCTTGTTCTATGTGAAGCGGAGCTGTTGGTCAGTAGGTTTGTGTCATCAGAGGAAGTTCACACTGTTTCTTTGAAACACCAGTGAAAGGTGAACAAAAGCCTCTGACGTATCTGTGTGTGAGTTGGGTGACATCCATGCCTGTATTGAGGGGCATTCCAGATGCCCCTCAATACAGGCACCCCCCCCCCCACACACACACACACACACACACACTCTCTGTCATGTTTACTGTTAGT